>JASIRB010003872.1:0-141282 GCA_030323885.1 Branchipolynoe longqiensis
TACATACATAGTGTTTGGTTGTTGTCGGGTCGTCTGCCGGTATCGGACCAGTCTTGAGAGCCCTCCACCTCCACAAAATTGATACTTGTCGCTACCTAGCCTGGTGCTCGGCATTAATAGGATAGGGCAAGGACTGGTTAGCTCAGTGTCAGGATTATGTGACTGAGTGGGATATCAGGTCATGGTGCCAGCGGCCTGATTTCCTAATAGGGCAGCACTATAAAGTCGCCATGAGTGCGCACTGTCACAAATGACCTTAGACGTTGCCAGGACATAAAGCTCCAACAACCAGCCAACTACATACATATATATATTTTACCTCGGTAAACAGCCTCAGGCTAGCCTCAGGCTAGGGAGAGGTAAGCACGTCCGGTACCAGCAATTAGCATATACAACTCACGACTGGATAACGTGTCGTTGGGTTGCTCCGGCAAAATTAGTCTACATACAAGCAAATACGCAGTAAGTATAATAAAAACTGTGGTTAGCTTAATTATGATGCATTAGAGCATCATTATGGAAAGTTTAGACTTTCGTTGGTCCAATTTGGACGAGTTATTTGGTTATAAACAACCAAGGATAGAACACTCGAGTGGGTTTCTCGAAGGAACCAAACCGGTCATTAGCGGTTATGTCAACACCCGGGTCACCGTGTGACTATGGGTAGAGATGTGGGTTTCGCCCTATCTCATGTGGAAATTCTCTCGTACTCTAATAGAGAGTAATGTTGGAGATGCTCCTGGGTTTCTTTTATAGACTCCCCTAGACAAAACTTTTTCAGGCGTTTCTCCGAGTTTCGTAGCATTTTCTCCAACTTGTTGACGTAGTAGTCACAGGTGGGAGAAGTGTGCGGAACAGAGGGATGGGCGGGCCGATACACTGGTCCCGACCCCGCGTAAGGTTTGGGCTTGACCCACAACCCACGCACAAATTTAGCTTATTACGCCTGTGTTATAACGGTATAAACACGTTCTTTAACACCAATAGATGTCCAAATGAGTTTGAAACAACCATATTGTGACATATATATATACCGGGACTGATCAAAAATGTTTGTTTCAGTTCCCGATGGCCACGAAGCGGAGTAAGCGCGGTGCAGCAGCAGCCGAGGGGCGTGTTCCGAGTGGAGTGGACGAGGAGTACGACTCCTCACCCGTGTTGTCGGCAGGGCCGTCGACACAGCCCCGGGCGCATATCCTCTCCGACCCGGACGAGGACGCAGTGCCTGATGTGCCTGCGCCTCCAGATTGGGAGGCTCGCTTTGCAAGATTGGAAAGCCACATCTTGACTGCCAAATCGCCTGTGTCTCGGAAGCGGCGTAGGCCGAGTGTCCAAGAGGATTCATTTGAGGATTTCTTGGACACAGACTCGGCGGTGGAGCTTAAGGCTCCTCCTCCTCCTTCTCCTAAACGGAGGAAGAAGAAGAAACAGGTGATTTCTTCGGGTGATGAATTCACCAAGGAGCGGGCAGAGACTGGTTTTCGCAAAAAGCGGAAGACTAAGTCCAAAAAGAAGAAGAGGAAGAGGAAATATTCTTCTTCTGATTCGTCCACTGAGTCTACTTCTACGGAATCAGACTCAGACACCATATATGAAGGTGTCTATGCGGACATTGGCACTAAAGTGGCTAAGAAGGTGGAGAAGCCAAAGGCTAAGCGGGTTAAAACCACTACGCTTATGCGCGAGACCGTGAATGGTCATTTCCGCACGTTCAAACCGGCGGAGGTTATCTCCAAGTTAGGAGATGAGTTAACAGGCATAAAGGGTGTTCCCAACTCCATCATTAAAGAAATGGATCGGGATGTCAATATGACGGATGACCGTAAGAAGTTTGAGGATGTGTTGCACACAGTGCATAAGGCAGTGTTGGCTACCCTAACAGCTATTGTTCCTGTGGCTAATAGGATGCAGAGTGAAAATAAGTTCTCGTCTTTGGCTAAGACAATGGACAAAGGCATTGCAGTGCTAGCGGCGGCAGGTAATTACCTGTCGTTTCGAAGATATGAAAATGTCTTCAAGTCAGTTTGCACAGATGCTGGCAAAGAAGTGGCTCGCTCTAAGAAGGTTACCGATAATGAGGGGAAGGAGTTTACGCTCTATCTTGCTCCAGAGCCGATTAGATAATACCAAGATGTTTGGCGGTCAACTACAATACCTCTATAAAGAGGTAGAGACTGCAGCCAAGAGTGGCAAAAACATGGATGGCAAGAAGAAACAGGAAGTTCCTCGTTTCAAAAAGTCACGAGGGGATTTTCGTCCACGACGGTTCACCAGAGGAACCAGACCGAGTTCAAACTTCGGTCAAGGGTTTCGGGGCCGGGGCGCTCGCCCAGGCTGGACCGACAACACCGCACGGCCAATAGGCCGAGGGTTCAACTCGTCGAGACCTTTCCCCAGGGGCGGGTCCAAGTAGAGGTCCAAACACAAACTTTACAAGTCCCTGCAGCCTCTAAAAACACACAAACTGTAAGCAACTTTGTGGCTGGTAATATTAGTAATCATATTTCTGAGTGGCACAAAATTACTAGTGACCAAGAAATTATAGAAATAGTTAGGGGTGTTCACATTCCCTTTACACAAATTCCTGTACAAAGTATAATACCTTTTCCATATAACATTCAACCAGTTGAACGAGACGCACTAACTAAACAGGTACATAAATTCTTTGAGAAAGGAATTATACAAAAAGTGACACACTGTTCAGGACAGTTTATTTCAAACATTTTCTCGAGACCGAAGCCTAATGGTGATGTTCGAATGATCCTGGATTTAACAATCCTTAATAAAAGGGTGGAATATCGACATTTTAAAATGTTCTCTCTAGATACGGCACGAGATCTGATTACACCAGATGCGTGGATGGCTAGTGTTGATTTACAGGATGCATATTATACGCTTCCCATAATGGAACAATACCGAAAATTTCTTCGATTTATTTGGGATAACCAACTCTATGAGTTTACCTGCATGCCGAATGGCTTAGCTTGTGCGCCACGTTTATTTACTAAATTGCTTAAACCTGTTTTCTCGGTAATGGCGAGGAAGGGTCACATAATGTTTCCATACATAGATGATTCTTTTATTATAGCATCAACACAAATTGGTTGTGTGAATGCAGTTTTGGATTTATGTGCATTACTCACTAAATTGGGGTTTTATGTACATCAACAAAAGTCAGTGTTTAAACCAACAAAACAACTTAAATGTTTAGGGTTTATTCTGGATACACAGTCCCTTACAGTGTCGATAACAGAACAAAAACTAATTAAGTTTATGACTACAGCGACTCAGCTTATTAAGTTATCAAAGCCAAAAATTAGACAGGTTGCTGTTCTTATTGGCATAATGACCTCATATGCACCTGCTGTGTTATATGGGAAGGCCCATATTAAGTCGCTAGAAATAGATAAAAATTTAGCGTTAACACGAACTAAAGGCAATTTTGAGCGAAAGATGTTTATTTCGCAAGAAGGGTTACAGGATATTGGATGGTGGATGCAACATATAGCAAGTTCACCAAATCCAATCCGCATGGCGGAACCTAATACAGTAATTACTACTGATGCTTCGTTAGAAGGTTGGGGAGCTCATCGAGATGGGGTCACAACAGGAGGTAGATGGCTTGATGATGAAAAATCAGACTATATTAATGCACTAGAATTGCGTGCTATTTATCTGGGCTTACGTAGTTTAGTAAAGATAAATAAATCACAGGTTAGAATACTAACTGATAATACTACTGCCATGGCATATATTCGTAACATGGGTGGAACCAAATCAAAGTCTTGCAATCAGTTATCTAAACTGATTTGGAACTGGGCACAGGCTCAACAAGTCTGGCTGACTGTAGCGCATATTCCAGGGTCACAAAATACACTTGCAGATTATAAAAGTAGAAATTTCCATGACCATTTAGAGTGGTCTCTCTCTACACATTTGTTTAACTTCGTTTGTGAAAAATGGGGTACACCTGAAGTTGACCTATTTGCATCACGAAATAATAACAAGTTACCCTGTTATGTTTCTTGGCATCCTGAACCGGATGCTTGGAAAGTAGATGCGTTTGCTATTACCTGGGAAAATAATTATTTTTATATTTTCCCACCATTTAGCATTATCAGCCGAGTAGTGAGAAAAATCGGCTTGGAAGGGACACATGCGATACTGGTGGTGCCCGATTGGGACACGCAACCTTGGCTGCCAGCAGTTTCACAACTGGCAAAAGATCGTATACGATTCCCAAGAAAACTCGGGAATCTGACGCACCACGGACCGCTAGTGGTTCACGGCGACGTGTCAACGACGCCCCTATTGGCATTCCTTTTCTAAGGAAGCAGCTACAGCAATTTGGATTGGACAGAATTACTGAGGATAGGATAGTATCGGATGCCTGGAGGCCAGGAACTGTCAAAATGTATACAACCTATTTAAAGAAATGGGGTGTACATTGTTTGTTAATGAAAGTTAAGCCAACAAATCCAAAGATTTCACAAGTAGCTCGGTTTCTTCGTTCTCTAGAGGATGAAGGACTTTCCTTTGGATCGATTAATGCGGCGAGGTGTGCGTTATCAATTATATTACCTAGAATTGATGGCGAAACAGTTGGAAAACATTATGTTATTTGTTATTTACTTCGTTCAATTTATCAAAGGAATCCTCCAAAACCAAAGTATAGTCGGTTTTGGGATGTTTCTATAGTATTTAAGTTGTTTCAGGCTTGGCCTCACAACTCGTGGTTAGATATAAAACAGTTAGGTTTTAAGGTCGCGGTCCTGTTATTGTTAGTAACCGGACACAGAGGACAGACGATTGTTGCTTTATCTTTAACTGGATTAGAAATAGACAAGCAACAAGCTACGTTTGATTTAGAAAAATTGCTTAAATCGAACACGTTAGGTGACCCTTTATCAACGGTTCACTTAGACTGTTTTCCGAATGATCGGAAATTATGTGTTGTGTCGGCCATACGGGCTTATATATACAAGACAAAGGATTTACGTGCATCACAACAACTATTAGTGAGCTTTATAAAGCCACATAAGGCGATTTCACGAGACACACTTGCCAGATGGACAATTACGGTGTTGAAATTGGCTGGAGTGGATACGAGTAAATACTCTTCCCACTCAACTAGAGGAGCCATGGTCTCCAAGGCACGGGTGCTTTGTATTTCTGTGAAAAGAATACTAGCGCATGCAGGCTGGAAGACGGCTAAGTCGTTTGCAAAACATTATAATAAACGACTAGAAAAGCCTACCGGCGTTGCAAAGCGTCTTCTCGCCAACTAACAAGAATAGGTGAGAACAAAAATTTAGAATGTTATAATAATAAGAAAGAATGATATTAAGGATAAAAATGAATTATGTAAAGGTCTCCCTAGCCTGAGGCTAGCCTGAGGCTGTTTACCGAGGTAAAATAGTATAGTTATACGAGTCTTACCTTGGTACAGATGATGGATAACTGTTGTTTTACCGAGGTATAAGCCTCGGATAGATGTGGGCTAGGGCCCTCCCGCCACACCCTGCCACATCTATTCCGTTGGTGTACCTTTTCGGTAAAGTAATAGTATCCATTGTTTGAAAGTCATTTTTATCCTCAATAAGTAGGTTAAGATTGCTGGTACCGGACGTGCTTACCTCTCCCTAGCCCACATCTATCCGAGGCTTATACCTCGGTAAAACAACAGTTATCCATCATCTGTACCAAGGTAAGACTCGTATAACTATACTATATATACATTACACTACATACATACATACATATATATATAATTACATACATATATAATTATATAAGTACGTATGTACATATATACATACTTATATACATATATACATACTTTCAAGTCATTCATTAATTATTCAGTTCATTCATTCCTTCATTCATTCATTCATTCATTTCATACATACATACATACATACTTTCATTACATACATACATACATACATACAACCTACAACAGCATGATGGATTATAATTATATATATATATATAAATATATATATGAAGTATAAGTTATGTGAATATAAAGATAGGGAAGGGAATATTTTTATTATATATTATCTAAGATTTTACACACTACCTTTTATTCTCTCATTGCTGTACTGTACCTATGGTTGTATATATATAGTTGCATGTTGTACCTATGGTTGCATGTTCCTAACTGCTATTGTATGAAAGCGGAATGAGTCCACTCTGTGGGAACGCGAGTACAACGCATGCGCCCACCGATCACTGACTTCCTTCCGGATGCAAGCAGGCCCTCCTACTACTAGTATTAGTAGTAGTAGTACTACACCGGGACCAACTTTGCCTGGGCCGGGCGCCGGGCGCCGGGCGCCGGGCGCCCACAGGAAGCAGCCGGGCGTCGGGGGGATGGGCCCCGGGAGATTACCTGCGCCTTGAGGATGGATGATCTATGGGCGGTCAGCTGACCCTGGTTGCCCCATAGGAAATGGCGCCTAACTCTACAACACTATACCCGGCCTTACCCTTGCCCTAACTACCGCGCTACAACTAACCCTTTCCCCCCTCCCCCTTCCCCTTCCCCTGCCCCCTTCCTCCGTCCCCCCCCCCCCTCACACACACATCGCCCCCCCCCCCGTCCCCGTCCATCCCCACCCCCATCCCCGCCAACACACACTGGCTCAACGACCGCCTTAAGCAAGTTAATTAACATATTACAAATCTGCGCTTCCCCTAAAGGCCTTAGCACTGTGACCGAACATGTTGGCGACTTCGTTGTAAATCGGCCCGGTTAGCGCTTTCTAGTGTCGGTCGCTGACCCATTAACAATTGTAATATATTGCGAACTGCCTGCCAGCTTCAGGGCATGACCGGCCGTGGTGGCCTAATCGGTAGAGCGTGGGCCTCGCGTGCGGAAGGTCGGGAGTTCGATTCCCGGTTGAGTCAAACCAATGATTTACTAAATTGATACTTATCACTTCCCAGCCTGGCACTCGGCATTAATAGGATAGGGCTAGGACTGGTTAGCTTAGTGTCAGGATAATGTGACTGAGTGGGATATTCAGGTCATGGTGCTGGTGGCCTGATTTCCCAGTGGAGCAGCACTGTAAAGTCGACATGAGTGTGCACTGTCACAAGTCGGTACTCATCCTGATATGACCTTAGATGTTGCTAGCACATAAAACCCAGACAAGCAAAGCAAACACCTACACCTGCTACCCAGCATCTACCACTATCACTACACCTACCCCTGCCATCAAACATCTACCCCCACCATTCCATATCTACCCGCGTCTCGCTATGACCTTAGATGTTGCCAAGACGTAAAACTCCCAATAACCAGCCAACTCCACACCTACCGCTGGTACCCCCAGCGCACCACGTCTCCCTCCGCACCCCACGGACGTCTAGCGTGCCGCGTGCGTTGTGCTGCTGGACACAAGCAGCGCCGTGTGCGGGCAACCAGATCGCGCCTAGAGGGCATTCCAACGTGAAGTGATGGAGTAGCCAGTCTAAAAGCATCTGTGGGCAGACCCACTTGACCCTTCCGTCCTAAACGCCCTACATTGTAATACACACAATGCATCTGGCCGCCCTGGATTCTTCTCACCCGCTCTGCACCCCCGCCCCACTATCCCAGTCTGCCTGCTGTGTTATACTAGTATTGTAGTTATATAGATATATATTATATATAAAATATATATAATATATATAATATATATAATATATATAATATATATAATATATATAATATACATAATATACATAACGTATATAACGTATAATACGTATAATATATATAATATGTACAATAGGTACACTAGGTACAATAGGTACAATAGGTATAATAAATATAATATTTATAATAAGTGTAATATATAATTATATATATATATAATATATATATATAATATTATAATATTATAATATATATCACATATATAATGCATATAATATATATATATATCATTTATATCATATATATTATATACATTATATATATTATATACATAATTTACATAATATACATAACACATGTATACATAATATACATAATATACATAATAATATATATAATATATATAATATATAATATTACTGATTAAAACAACAACAATATGTTTCCTGTGACATTTATAACAACAGATACAACTATTATAGTGATATTAACAATGATAACAAGGGCAGCTTGATGGTGCGACGATTTAAATGTATTCCACCCGGCGTACACAACGTACCTAATGAAATAAGGTATGGTCACTAACATCCAGACTGGTATTTTAAGTGTTGTTCAGTGTTAAACAAATTCGACAACCCCGCCCCCGTTACCACCCTTCCACCCACCCACCCACCCACACACACACACACCCTCTGCCTGACTGGCCGTCGTCCCCCACCCGCTCCCCTGCCGTTCTCTGAATCCCAGCTTCACCTCCCGTACGGCACTGCCCCCTCCCCCACTCCCCCCGCCCACAGCCTTCAGGGCCTATATGCAGGAGTCGGTGGTATTCGGTGGTAGCGAGCCGAAACGGTGGTAGCCGTGAATTTCCCGGGTAGCGGCGAAAAGTTGGATGCGGGAGTCGGTGATAGGCCTAGCACCAAAGGCTTAACCGGTGGTACCTTACCTCTGATAGATAGGAGGTATAGCGAGTTTACTAGGCCCAAATCTATTCAATGGTGTCATATTTAACAGAATTACATATGCTATAAGTGAAATTTTATCAATTTAACCCTAAATTCGAAGCGTTATTAAGGCTACCGCCGCATTGGCGGCGATATTAATAGTTATATTTTCGAATCGACGAAGTAGGAGGAACGCGCCGCACTGCCGCGCGCTCGGTCAACAGCGTGCAGTGCGCGTGCGAGCTGGTCGAGCGGCGGGCAGTCGGCGGCTGCGGCGGTTTGTTGACGCAATTCGAACGTGTAGCTATAATCAAAGTGTTGCGCGCTCCTGCATACAACTTGACACAGTTCTCGACGTCGGCGATAGCTACCCGGTAATAGGCTGTAACACCAAAACCCGCTACCACCGACTCCTGCATATAGGCCCAGTTCTCCCTAGTCTCAGCCCCTTCTGACCACTGGCAGTAAGGGCTCTGCTCATCCCTGCCCTGCCCTGCCCTGCCCAGCCCTGCCCTGCCCTGCCCTGCCCTGCCCCGTCCAGCTCTGCCCTGCCCTGCCCTGCCCCGTCCAGCTCTGCCCTGCCCTGCCCTGCCCTGCCCTGCCCTGCCATTTTCTGCCCTGCTCTGCCCCACCCCATCATGCCCAGCCCTTCCCTGCTCTGCACTGCCACACCTTCCCATCTCACTCCCACCTCGCCCCGCCTAGCCCTGCCATGCCCCACTCCGCTCTTCCCCGCCCCACCCCTCCCTACCCTACCGGCGGTGGTAAGAAGGGCGGGGCAGCGGGTGTTTAGGGCGGCCGGCTGGGACTAATTTCCCGGCGCCCCCGACACTTGGTGGCGGGCGTGGGTCCGTGTCTGCGCGGCAGAGCGCGTCATTGGTTTATTACCTGGGCGTGTTATCGGGCAGGTGCAGGCCGGCCACCTGGGGACCCGCCCCGCCTTGGATCAGGTGGCGGCGGCAGTGGGGGGCGGGGGGGGGGGCGGGGGGGAGGGGTCGGGGTGATGGGGTGGTTCTGTGGTGGTTCAGGCTGTCTGTCATCTCCGCCATATCTCTGGGTTTGGACCACTACTTCCTCCCAGGACTGACGGTCGGGATGACTGTTGGCTTTTCTCACAGAGCTTTCAGTATATTAGCTGTTTGCAGGTTTTGGGATACTGAGGTGTTATTTCTGGACATGGTGGGGAGATGTATATTGTTATTATTATGGACTCCATATGAGACAATGTAACACGTATGTTGGTTGAGATCGATACCACTGGCTGGCCAACAAAATTAGCCTACCATTTTATTTATGGTCAAAATTTCTGATGAGGGTGAGGGTGTTGGTAGTGCTCGCGCCTGCTCGATGGAAGCTCAACATGGGTTTGCCTACCTGAGTGCAAACCCGAGTCAGCGAGGCCGCTGCATTTGCCAGTGGGCAGGGCGATTGAGCATTTCTGGATGAAAGCTATAGGGACTCCGTTAAATAATATTTATATAATGTCTTTATATAGCACGATATTTTTAATAGTATTATTAGTGTAATTAATAATCGTCATAGTTATATAGAAAACCAGGCATATTTTCATGCGAATTTGAATCAAATATATACATATATATGTGTATATAAACACGCACATATATATATATATTTATCTGTGTGTATATATATATATAAACATGTATTCAGCGGTACAGTGAGTGAGCGTAATACCCCTGTCACACTACGACGTAACGTGCAAACATAAGGCTGACGTGATCACGTTTTGTCATTACGTTGACGTACGTTGGGTTACGTTATGATGACGTCAGAATGACATTAGACTGACGTCGAGCTACGTCACGTTACATCGTGTGACATCGGCGCGCGTCAAAGTTTTGAACCTGTTCAAAACTTTCGACATAACTCGAACGTAAGGGTTTACGTCCACCGTACGTTCTGTACACGTTCAGCGAACGTCAATGACATTAAACGGACGTTAGTCAAACGCTGCTCACTACGTTCAACTATGGTCCACTACGTTGACCCACATTAAACCCAGTGGAAACGTCCACACGGCGTAATGGGAACGTCAGGATAACGTCAGGAGAACGTACGCTCAACGTATGTTTACCGTTTTGCCACCGTTTCATGACATAAGTAACATAAGGTAATGTAAAGCAACATAGTTCTGGTGATGGAATAACGTAGATAACGTTCCCTGAGCGTAATTACGTTGTCCTCTCTCGTTGAATGATGCTACCACTATGCTTTACCGCTGTTACTCTCTCGTCCACTATGCTGCATCCATGTTCAACTTGTGCCCAAATTTGCATACTACGCCAAGAAGTTCGACGTTTTTCACGTTCTCCCTATGTTGACGTCGTTACATCGTAGTGTGACAGTCCCATTATGGTCACTGAGGCGTGGGTGAATAGGTGGCACCACATGGAAAGCTGGGGTTATATCAGTAGATGTCCTAATGAATAGAGTCAACCAGCCGATGACTGAGGAGCTGGGGAGTAGATGGAATCTTCTGGCTTATTATACACGTATAATAGTTTATACAGCATATATATGACTGGGATCATTAAGGAGTCCTTTGAGGGAAGGTGTGCCGGACACAGTATTTTAAAACCACGTCGTTAGTTCTATTACTTACCCCCCCCCCCCCACACCTCCCAATATCGCTGTCATAGTCATGGGCGTATTAGTATTACGAAGCATGTTTTAATATCCAACATATTTTCCCAAAATGGATTAAAGTTGCATAGACCGATGGTTTTGAGTTTCTGTCATTAATGTATGTATATATATATATTTTACCTCGGTAAACAGCCTCAGGCTAGCCTCAGGCTAGGGAGAGAGGTAAGCACGTCCGGTACCAGCAATTAGCATATACAACTCACGACTGGATAACGTGTCGTTGGGTTGCTCCGGCAAAATTAGTCTACATACAAGCAAATACGCAGTAAGTATAATAAAAACTGTGGTTAGCTTAATTATGATGCATTAGAGCATCAATATGGAAAGTTTAGACTTTCGTTGGTCCAATTTGGACGAGTTATTTGGTTATAAACAACCAAGGATAGAACACTCGAGTGGGTTTCGCGAAGGAACCAAACCGGTCATTAGCGGTTATGTCAACACCCGGGTCACCGTGTGACTATGGGTAGAGATGTGGGTTTCGCCCTATCTCATGTGGAAATTCTCTCGTACTCTAATAGAGAGTAATGTTGGAGATGCTCCTGGGTTTCTTTTATAGACTCCCCTAGACAAAACTTTTTCAGGCGTTTCTCCGAGTTTCGTAGCATTTTCTCCAACTTGTTGACGTAGTAGTCACAGGTGGGAGAAGTGTGCGGAACAGAGGGATGGGCGGGCCGATACACTGGTCCCGACCCCGCGTAAGGTTTGGGCTTGACCCACAACCCACGCACAAATTTAGCTTATTACGCCTGTGTTATAACGGTATAAACACGTTCTTTAACACCAATAGATGTCCAAATGAGTTTGAAACAACCATATTGTGACATATATATATACCGGGACTGACCAAAAATGTTTGTTTCAGTTCCCGATGGCCACGAAGCGGAGTAAGCGCGGTGCAGCAGCAGCCGAGGGGCGTGTTCCGAGTGGAGTGGACGAGGAGTACGACTCCTCACCCGTGTTGTCGGCAGGGCCGTCGACACAGCCCCGGGCGCATATCCTCTCCGACCCGGACGAGGACGCAGTGCCTGATGTGCCTGCGCCTCCAGATTGGGAGGCTCGCTTTGCAAGATTGGAAAGCCACATCTTGACTGCCAAATCGCCTGTGTCTCGGAAGCGGCGTAGGCCGAGTGTCCAAGAGGATTCATTTGAGGATTTCTTGGACACAGACTCGGCGGTGGAGCTTAAGGCTCCTCCTCCTCCTTCTCCTAAACGGAGAAAGAAGAAGAAACAGGTGATTTCTTCGGGTGATGAATTCACCAAGGAGCGGGCAGAGTCTGGTTTGCGCAAAAAGCGGAAGACTAAGTCCAAAAAGAAGAAGAGGAAAAGGAAATATTCTTCTTCTGAGTCGTCCACTGAGTCTACTTCTACGGAATCAGACTCAGACACCGTATATGAAGGGGTCTATGCGGACATTGGCACTAAAGTGGCTAAGAAGGTGGAGAAGCCAAAGGCTAAGCGGGTTAAAACCACTACGCTTATGCGCGAGACCGTGAATGGTCATTTTCGCACGTTCAAACCGGCGGAGGTTATCTCCAAGTTAGGAGATGAGTTAACAGGCATAAAGGGTGTTCCCAACTCCATCATTAAAGAAATGGATCGGGATGTCAATATGACGGATGACCGTAAGAAGTTTGAGGATGTGTTGCACACAGTGCATAAGGCAGTGTTGGCTACCCTAACAGCTATTGTTCCTGTGGCTAATAGGATGCAGAGTGAAAATAAGTTCTCGTCTTTGGCTAAGACAATGGACAAAGGCATTGCAGTACTAGCGGCGGCAGGTAATTACCTGTCGTTTCGAAGATATGAAAATGTCTTCAAGTCAGTTTGCACAGATGCTGGCAAAGAAGTGGCTCGCTCTAAGAAGGTTACCGATAATGAGGGGAAGGAGTTTACGCTCTATCTTGCTCCAGAGCCGATTAAAGGGAAACCTTTAGATAATACCAAGATGTTTGGCGGTCAACTACAATACCTCTATAAAGAGGTAGAGACTGCAGCCAAGAGTGGCAAAAACATGGATGGCAAGAAGAAACAGGAAGTTCCTCGTTTCAAAAAGTCACGAGGGGATTTTCGTCCACGACGGTTCACCAGAGGAACCAGACCGAGTTCAAACTTCGGTCAAGGGTTTCGGGGCCGGGGCGCTCGCCCAGGCTGGACCGACAACACCGCACGGCCAATAGGCCGAGGGTTCAACTCGTCGAGACCTTTCCCCAGGGGCGGGTCCAAGTAGAGGTCCAAACACAAACTTTACAAGTCCCTGCAGCCTCTAAAAACACACAAACTGTAAGCAACTTTGTGGCTGGTAATATTAGTAATCATATTTCTGAGTGGCACAAAATTACTAGTGACCAAGAAATTATAGAAATAGTTAGGGGTGTTCAAATTCCCTTTACACAAATTCCTGTACAAAGTATAATACCTTTTCCATATAACATTCAACCAGTTGAACGAGACGCACTAACTAAACAGGTACATAAATTCTTTGAGAAAGGAATTATACAAAAAGTGACACACTGTTCAGGACAGTTTATTTCAAACATTTTCTCGAGACCGAAGCCTAATGGTGATGTTCGAATGATCCTGGATTTAACAATCCTTAATAAAAGGGTGGAATATCGACATTTTAAAATGTTCTCTCTAGATACGGCACGAGATCTGATTACACCAGATGCGTGGATGGCTAGTGTTGATTTACAGGATGCATATTATACGCTTCCCATAATGGAACAATACCGAAAATTTCTTCGATTTATTTGGGATAACCAACTCTATGAGTTTACCTGCATGCCGAATGGCTTAGCTTGTGCGCCACGTTTATTTACTAAATTGCTTAAACCTGTTTTCTCGGTAATGGCGAGGAAAGGTCACATAATGTTTCCATACATAGATGATTCTTTTATTATAGCTTCAACACAAATTGGTTGTGTGAATGCAGTTTTGGATTTATGTGCATTACTCACTAAATTGGGATTTTATGTACATCAACAAAAGTCAGTGTTTAAACCAACAAAACAACTCAAATGTTTAGGGTTTATTCTGGATACACAGTCCCTTACAGTGTCGATAACAGAACAAAAACTAATTAAGTTTATGACTACAGCGACTCAGCTTATTAAGTTATCAAAGCCAAAAATTAGACAGGTTGCTGTTCTTATTGGCATAATGACCTCATATGCACCTGCTGTGTTATATGGGAAGGCCCATATTAAGTCGCTAGAAATAGATAAAAATTTAGCGTTAACACGAACTAAAGGCAATTTTGAGCGAAAAATGTTTATTTCGCAAGAAGGGTTACAGGATATTGGATGGTGGATGCAACATATAGCAAGTTCACCAAATCCAATCCGCATGGCGGAACCTAATACAGTAATTACTACTGATGCTTCGTTAGAAGGTTGGGGAGCTCATCGAGATGGGGTCACAACAGGAGGTAGATGGCTTGATGATGAAAAATCAGACTATATTAATGCACTAGAATTGCGTGCTATTTATCTGGGCTTACGTAGTTTAGTAAAGATAAATAAATCACAGGTTAGAATACTAACTGATAATACTACTGCCATGGCATATATTCGTAACATGGGTGGAACCAAATCAAAGTCTTGCAATCAGTTATCTAAACTGATTTGGAACTGGGCACAGGCTCAACAAGTCTGGCTGACTGTAGCGCATATTCCAGGGTCACAAAATACACTTGCAGATTATAAAAGTAGAAATTTCCATGACCATTTAGAGTGGTCTCTCTCTACACCTTTGTTTAACTTCGTTTGTGAAAAATGGGGTACACCTGAAGTTGACTTATTTGCATCACGAAATAATAACAAGTTACCCTGTTATGTTTCTTGGCATCCTGAACCGGATGCTTGGAAAGTAGATGCGTTTGCTATTACTTGGGAAAATAATTATTTTTATATTTTCCCACCATTTAGCATTATCAGCCGAGTAGTGAGAAAAATCGGCTTGGAAGGGACACATGCGATACTGGTGGTGCCCGATTGGGACACGCAACCTTGGCTGCCAGCAGTTTCACAACTGGCAAAAGATCGTATACGATTCCCAAGAAAACTCGGGAATCTGACGCACCACGGACCGCTAGTGGTTCACGGCGACGTGTCAACGACGCCCCTATTGGCATTCCTTTTCTAAGGAAGCAGCTACAGCAATTTGGATTGGACAGAATTACTGAGGATAGGATAGTATCGGATGCCTGGAGGCCAGGAACTGTCAAAATGTATACAACCTATTTAAAGAAATGGGGTGTACATTGTTTGTTAATGAAAGTTAAGCCAACAAATCCAAAGATTTCACAAGTAGCTCGGTTTCTTCGTTCTCTAGAGGATGAAGGACTTTCCTTTGGATCGATTAATGCGGCGAGGTGTGCGTTATCAATTATATTACCTAGAATTGATGGCGAAACAGTTGGAAAACATTATGTTATTTGTTATTTACTTCGTTCAATTTATCAAAGGAATCCTCCAAAACCAAAGTATAGTCGGTTTTGGGATGTTTCTATAGTATTTAAGTTGTTTCAGGCTTGGCCTCACAACTCGTGGTTAGATATAAAACAGTTAGGTTTTAAGGTCGCGGTCCTGTTATTGTTAGTAACCGGACACAGAGGACAGACGATTGTTGCTTTATCCTTAACTGGATTAGAAATAGACAAGCAACAAGCTACGTTTGATTTAGAAAAATTGCTTAAATCGAACACGTTAGGTGACCCTTTATCAACGGTTCACTTAGACTGTTTTCCGAATGATCGGAAATTATGTGTTGTGTCGGCCATACGGGCTTATATATACAAGACAAAGGATTTACGTGCATCACAACAACTATTAGTGAGCTTTATAAAGCCACATAAGGCGATTTCACGAGACACACTTGCCAGATGGACAATTACGGTGTTGAAATTGGCTGGAGTGGATACGAGTAAATACTCTTCCCACTCAACTAGAGGAGCCATGGTCTCCAAGGCACGGGTGCTTGGTATTTCTGTGAAAAGAATACTAGCGCATGCAGGCTGGAAGACGGCTAAGTCGTTTGCAAAACATTATAATAAACGACTAGAAAAGCCTACCGGCGTTGCAAAGCGTCTTCTCGCCAACTAACAAGAATAGGTGAGAACAAAAATTTAGAATGTTATAATAATAAGAAAGAATGATATTAAGGATAAAAATGAATTATGTAAAGGTCTCCCTAGCCTGAGGCTAGCCTGAGGCTGTTTACCGAGGTAAAATAGTATAGTTATACGAGTCTTACCTTGGTACAGATGATGGATAACTGTTGTTTTACCGAGGGATAAGCCTCGGATAGATGTGGGCTAGGGCCCTCCCGCCACACCCTGCCACATCTATTCTGTTGGTGTACCTTTTCGGTAAAGTAATAGTATCCATTGTTTGAAGTCATTTTTATCCTCAATAAGTAGGTTAAGATTGCTGGTACCGGACGTGCTTACCTCCTCCCTAGCCCACATCTATCCGAGGCTTATACCTCGGTAAAACAACAGTTATCCATCATCTGTACCAATAATACTCGTATAACTATACTATATATATATATATGTATATATATATATATATATATATATATCTGTGTGTGTGTGAGAGAGAGGTACTGGTGGGTTATGGATGAAGTCACTGGAGGGAAGGACCTCAGGTTACTTGTGTAGCGAATATATTGAACAGCACATTGAAACTGAAAGGCCTACAATATTTCGCTATATATAATCGGATAGTTAAATTAAATTATCCATTATTCATAGCCCATGGATATGCCCCCCCCCCTCCCAATAGCCGATATCTACTCTTTGTACTTGGGGGTCGTTAAACAAACAAACCCAGGAATGTGAAGCAATATAAGCACATTCGCGTTCAAGAAGGAAGTTAAGCAAAGAGGATTTACAGGTTTTTTTTTTATTATGCGCGTTTTTGCGAGCTGCTCTCTCTATTGCAAATTAGGCATTAATGGTGGTTGTTGGAGTTTTACCTCCTGGCAACATATAAGGTCATCTCATGACTGGGGTCATTAAGGAGTCCTTTGAGGGAAGGTGTGCAGGACACAGTATTTTAAAACCACGTATATATGTATAATTCTCGGGCGCAAGTGACAGTGTAGCGTCCAGTATTGAAGCGTGCCGGCGGTGGAGCCACCGGTCACGTGGTTGGAGGTGGGGATGGCATACATCAAGTAAGCCACCCCATCAGTAATACGGTCGGAAATAAACATATAATCCCTTTCGTGCCTTTATACTCACATAATGCTTATACATCACATATATTTATATGGATATACAGTAAAACCTCTCTAAATCGACCAATCTTTGGACCGACTTTAAGCGGTCCATTTAGGGAGGTGGTCGGTTTAGGGAGTTAAAGTATAGCTATAATGGTATTGTTGGGACTCAAATAAAGCGATCAATATAGGGGAGTGGTCGATTTGTGGAGGGGTCGGTATAGAGAGGTTTTACTGTATGAGTTGAGCGCACACCCTCGTGGATTCCAGCCATAGCCGAGTCAAACCAATGGCTTAAAATATGATACTTGTCGACAATTGGTCTTCCTCATTCCATTGCTCCTTGCCCCATCCTAATGCCCGGTACACACCTAGCGTATACGATCGTTTTCCCGCACCCACCTAGCGCATACGACCTAAAACTGCCCCAAAATCGTGAGGTGTGCACTCCCCTAGCACACCTACCGATTGCGATTCCCGATTTTTAGGGCTAAAACGGTAGTTGTGCGCTAGGATTACGATTGCGATTCCCGATTCGAAAAATGAATCGGCCCGATTTCAGTTTTAAGCGGATCGGGAGTTTTAGTGCACGAATCCTATACGCTATGTGTGTACCTGGCATTAGAAGGCCGAGCGCCGGACTAGGAAGCGACAAGTATCAATTTTTAAGTCATTGGTTTGACTCGACCAGGGTTCGAACCCACGATCTACCAACACGGGAGACGGACACTCAACTCAATCACCATCCCGGGCAGATGTATTTTTCTCAGAATTTTGCAGAAAACCAAAACCATCGGACAGGGGCAACTTTAACTTTAATCACTGAATATAAGTAACGCCAACACAACAACATAGCGCTTTGACTAAAATGATAGACGATTCATTAGTACAACATGTAGGGGGCGGGTTCAGCGTGTCAGATCGATGCTCTCCGACCACTCCAGAGTCCTCCCTCCAGGCATAGGCAAGCCTCTCTGCTCCAGGAGCATGGACTTATACTGTCGCTCGTTCCCCCCCCCCCCCCCCCCCCCCCAATCCTGCTCCCCTACGCCCTCTCCCCCCACGCCGGACGCGGTTACCGAATCGGTAGAACGGCAGGTCGGGAATTTGAATCCCAGCCGAGTCAAACCAATGACTTATAAAGTTGAGAATTGTCACTAGCTAGCCTGGCGCTCGGCATTAATAGGATAGGGCAAGGACCGATTAGCTCAGTAACAGGATAATGTGATTGTGCGGGATGCCTGGTTATGGTGCCGGTAGCCTGGTCTCCTGCACTATAAGGTTGCCATGAGTGTGCACTGTCGCAAGTCAGTGCCCGTCCTGATAGTGATATGACCTTAGATGTTGCTAAGACGTAAAACAGCAACAAACAAGACAAACAGCAAACCCGATCTCCCTCACCCCTCACCCCTCACCCCTCACCCCTCACCCCTCACCCCTCACTCCTCACCCTCACCCCTCACCCCTCACCCCTCACCCCCACCGTAACCACCTCCTGCACACACCATTCCCTTTCCCGTCCACCTGCTTGATACACTGGGCACGGGGCACCTGCAATGGCTGCATCAGTACCCTTTAACCAGCAAATGGGTATCCGCCGGTCAATGCGATGGGAGTGATGGATTGGGCCGCCCAGTTTCCATTTTAATGGGCCTCACTTCAAACCAATCCATACTGCATTCGTGCAGTGTCGCGGTAAGTAATAGGGGAGAAGAGGGGGAGGGAAGGGGAGGGGGAGAGGGAGGCGGGAGAGGGAGGGGGGGCTCCTATTACACCCATTAAACCAAACTTGAAGGGACCCTAGAAATTTGTTTGGATTAACCGATCATTGGTTTAACCGAGCTTTGGCTTTGACTTTGACTTGGCTTTGGCAAAAATGCGGGTGCATTATGAATGTAATATACAGTTTATGTGGACACCTTGATTATTGTATTTTATTAATACAGTATAACCCGGTTGAACCAAGGTTGCTTGGTTAACCCAAACGATTGGTTAATCCAAACTTTTTTCGGCGGCCCGCAAAATACTACCATTTATCATATAAAAAATGTTGGTGGCTCTCAGATGACCTTCAAGTGGCCTGGGGTCCGAAAATTTTGTTTGGATTAACAGATAGTTTGGATTAACCGATAGTTTGGATTAACGAACTTTGTTTTAGCCAACGTTTTTATATGATAAATGGTAGTATTTTGTTGGGCCGCCGAAAGAAGTTTGGATTAACCGATCGTTGGATTAACCGAGCTTGGTTTAACGGGGTTATACTGTATAGAGTTTAGCAGTGTATTACAGGGGCTAGTCGATATTGCCGCCCATGTATCGTCGTCGTACACTTTTATAAAGGGGATATTATCCGTGTCGCTACCTAGCCTGGCGTTCAGCATTATTAGGATAGAACCAGAATGCCAGGTTAGGTAGAGACAAGTATGTTGTTTAAGTCCTTGCTTTGATTTGACCAGACCAGAATTTGACCATGTATATGAAAAGCATCAATATCCATATTTGATTCTACATTTCCAACTTTAAGCTGCTTAGTCCGACGAAAGTATCAAAGCATCAACATTTTCAAAACCAAAGCAATCATTCAGATTTGATTCTACATATGTAACTTAGATACATGGTAAGCATTTGTTGCCATATAGAAGGACATACTTAGTCAATTTAATAGAACCTGTTACTGCTGAAGCCTATGGTGTCAGACCCGGGAGTTTGGGCAGGAAGACCACTTGTCAGGGATTGAAATTTCTCCTGCATAATCAACTGATGTAAAAAAAAATTAAATGTAGAAATGTAAAATGTATGCAGCTCTAAAAAGCAAGTATTTGTTCCGCTGCCTGGCCTAACTGCGGGACACACACTCACAAACTCGCACCACTGGTCACTGTGAGTCGTTGTCTCCGATTGGATGTTTACACGGTCGTGGAGTGAAGCTAATTTGGCGGGACCCCTAAGCACTTCCCCGTGTAGCTTGAATTGAAAACTTGCACCGGTTCTAGGTTACAACGCGCATGCGCGGCCCGCTAAACGGAAACAGTCGCCGGGTGCTTGTCACCACTTAGCGAACAAGACGAGATAATGCCGCACGGGCAGCGCCCCCGTGCGCCCATTGTCCCCCGGCTATATTTAGCAGCCCGACAGGAGGCGCTTCCATCGGTCCCGGCAGCGTCTGCGCCTAGTCACCGGAAGTGGTAGCCTAAGCCGTTTCCGGAGGGGGTTGTCCTTAGCGATACGCGCGTGGTCACCATGGGAACGCTCGTGTGGCGCCCCTACATAAGGGAAGGGAGGGGGCGGGGTGCCGGGAGGTGTCTCTGGGCATGCACAGTTGGACTGACTGTAATAGCCCTGTCACATTACGACGTTTCTCTCCAACACGCGTCGACGTGGTCACTTTTTGTCGAAACGTTGGGAGACGTCTGGAAGGGTTACGTGTGCATTACACACGCGTTGCTATACGTTGATGAAGGGCGACGGTCATCAAGGAATGCTGGCACACGTCGGCGCGCGTCGAATGTTTTGTGCTTGCACAAAACTTTCGACATGTGCCAATGCGTGCCAACGTGTGGGTGCGACCATTACGGGGATGTTAGGCGCACATCGAGGACCGCTGGACGCGCTGGAATAACGTTATGTGAATGCTATGTGCACACCGCGCGCGCATGATGGTCGTTCGCACACGTTGCGCCAAATTGTTGCTTGGTTGTTTTATGTCCTAGCTACATCTAAGGTCATATCAGGATGGGCGCCAACCTCTTTTTTTTTTTTTTCGCCATGCGTTGACACACGTTGGCCATGCGCTACTAACACGCTGCGCTGACGTCGAACTTCCGCTGAAATGTTGGACATGTCTCGACACGTACAACTTATTTTGCACGTTGGCGACACGCCAGTAAGAAACATTGTAATGTGACAGGGCCATTACCCAAGATGAATTGGGTTACCCAAGATGCATTGGGTTACCCAAGATGTATTATAGTAAGGTCGGGTTGGTAATGTGGTTGGTGGTTATTTGTTAAATGTCTTATTTGACAGCTTCTTTATTGGTCCTAATTTACTCCAGCTTCATGATAACATACAGGAACTTCCGAATCCCCCCACCCCACATCCCCCGCCCCACCTCCACCTCCACATCTCCCGCCCCACCCTCACATACCCTACCCTCACTCGCAGATCCCGTCATTGAAGCATTGTACTGTGTTACATACATTTTCCATCTAACCAGACCTAATGTGGAGACAGCGGATTTAGGCTAAGAAACAGTTGGATCAGAGTGGTTGGACCAAGGAGACTGCGCTGAGATTTGGGTTGGATCAGTGTACTGCTGATAGACCTAGTGACCAATTTAGTGTTGCACCTGCTCACCCTGCTGCATTTTAACAAATAAGTTCATAACTTAATTATATATATATACTTTTTATGGGGACCAGTGTAGTCTGAGCAGCTCACAGTTAGAACTACACTGGACGCATTATATAAGTTCACAGATATATTAATATCAGGGTCCGTACGGGGCCTGAAAAGTCTTGAAACGTCTTATATTTCATCTGCCCCATTTTACGGACTTGAAAGGGGTTGAATTTAACCTATTTTAGGTAATTAGTTTTGCAAAGCCTTGAATTCCATTAAACAGTCCCCACTGATCTAAATTACTCCGAAATCGTCATTCGCCATTGTTTTCCCCCCTGAAATCCAAATGAAAATAGTCTTGAATTCCTATTTAAAAAATCAGCATTGACAAGCATTGAAATAGCCTTTAATTCCATATTTGCATATGTGTTCGGACCCTGCAAAATATATATATATATATATACATGCATATACGTGCAGAAAATATATATGCACATTATATATATATATATATATATTATATATATGCACAAAACATATATGCACATTTTATATATGCATGACATATATATATATATATATATATATATATATATATATATATATAATATATATATATTTATATATATTACTCCGGGTCTGCCTCTAAAGAGCCGATCACTCACCACCAAACACATAGTGGAGCAGCTCATAGAAATGAACCTGTTAAGCATTTTTTAGCACAGAATGCACACATCGTTCATGTGGTTTCTATGGGCGTTAATGCACCGGATGGCGCTGGGCTTCGTTGGTCCAAAGAAGATTTAAAATGCTGACAAATAGGCCTTGCATCATAGGATGATGGATAACTCTCTCTTAGTGAGCGTTTACATACACCCAAGATGGCGCTCCGTGTTTACATATAATAATGTAATTATTGAGCTACATAATATATACGTTATGTATAACGAATTATTTCCGTTATATATTGTATCATTATTATAGTTATGTCCATTTTTAATCTCCGTATGGCTCCTCATTTGACTTGTGGCGCCACCTGCGGCCCACCTCCTCTCCAACGGGTAGCGGCAAGTGTCAGTCGCACTGGAGGATTTTTGTGTCAGATATAGTGTGAAGTTCAGGTTCTCCTTTTCCATCATCACCATAATGTCAGTAGATACAAAAATGCATGTGCACTCCCTAGTAGAGAGAAAAGGAGATGGCGAGAGAAAGTTTGTTTGTTTTTGTCTGTTTGTTGTTGCTTTACGTCCTAGCAACATCTAAGGTCATATCAGGACGGGTACCGACTTGTGACAGTGCGCACTCATGGCGGCTTTATAGTGCTGCCCCACTGGGAGACCAGGCTGTCAGCACCATGAACTGATATCCCACTCAGTCACATTATCCCGACACTGAGCCAACCACTGAGCGCCTGGCTAGGAAGCGACAAGTATCAATTTTGATGTCATTGGTTTGACTCGACCAGGGTTCGAACCCACGATCCCACGGTCTACCGACTTTGGAGACCGACGCTCTAACTCATTCGGCGGTTAGAGAAAGAGAACCCATGCGTCGTTGTTCAAAGAGAGGGGATGGAAATAGAGGAAAGGAGAGGGAGAGTGTAGCATGCTCCCACTCCCTACTCCGGTGTAGAGAGACGGGGGGTGAGAGAAAGAGAGAGTGAGAACCCAGCTTCTATCCTCCAGAGAGAGGGGGAGATAGAGAGATGGAGAGATAGAGAGAGAGTATGTGGGGAGGGACAGACCACACATCTCCCATCCACAACTTTCCTAAACAAAGGAATGGTCAATGGTTATGCACCGATCCGATTTATTAACTCGGGCTTAGTCCACTAAACAAATTAAATAAATGAACATCCATGGTCAATGTATCAATAACCATTGCAACAAAATTAACAATAAGCATCTCCCATAGAGGCATACAAATCAATTAACTCGGGAGCACACTAATGGTGAAAATAAGGGTGCATTGTACGTTATACAATCATGTTCTTTTTTCCCCTTTTTCATTTTTCGCTTTTTCATTTTTGTTCAGTTGGTTCAGCTTTACATTGTAAATGGAAACTTTTTTCCTTTTCTTGTTTCTTTTTCTTCCTTTTTTGTTTTGCTAGTTAAGCTTTGTTTTGCAAACAAGGACTTTTTTCTTTTTTTTTGTTTAGTTTGTTCAGCTTAATGGCCCTGTCACACTAATGCGGTAGCATAAGCCGACGTAGGTGAAATTTGGCCATTACGTCGAGATCCGTTATTCGTTCGTTAAGCCTATGTCGAGTTACTTTGAGATACGTTGAGGTACGGTGACACACGTCAAGGTTTTGGACATACCCAAAACTTTCGTCATAGCTCGACGTAAAGGCCAATACTTTGGGTTATGTTGGGCTTACGTTGCACTCATGTTAGGCTTACGTCGAGATACGTTACATGTTCGTCAGAGCTAGGTCGGTCTACATTGAGCTACATCAACTTACGGTAGACTGACGGAGAGCTGGGAGGAACGCGCAGCCTGCGCTCTGACAATGTGGTGTTAACATATCTTGACGTAGGTCTAACGTGTCTCTGACGGGTGTCTAACGTTAGTCTAATGTAAGTCTAACATGTCTTTTGTATATGTTCTAACTCATTGAGACACGTTACAACTACGTTGGACCAATGTTTCGCCTATGTCCACTACATTGCACTGACATCCAATTTGGCCCTGAAACACCGAGAATTTCTAAGTATCTCAACGTAAAAAAAAAGTGATTTTTATGTTGCCCACTCGCTAGCCTGTTATGTCATAGTGTGACAGGGGTATTACATTGCATACAGGGACTTTTTCTGTTTTCTTCCTTTTCTTCCTTTTTGGTTTGTTTTATTAGTTGAGCTTGGCATTGTAAACCACGCCTTTTTTTGTTTTTTTGTTTTTGTTTGTTTGTTGTGTGTGTGTGTTTTGTGTGTTTTTTGTGTGTGGCTTAGTTGGTTGAGCTCTCTCTGCATTGTACACGAGCGGATGTTTACTTCATCTCGCAGTCACCGCTTGCCGTGAGCGAGCATCACCCAGTGTAGGACACTAACAACACAGACAGCTCGGACTAAACACTAACTACTTCCCTCCTCTGTCATCGCAGACAATCATTCCTGCGGCACTAACTTATACAAAGCGGGATTGCCGGGATTATCCTCGAGTGCCATCTAAATGCGCTACACTCCTTAATTGATAATCACAGCTAATACGGTTAATCCACCCCTACCCCGTCCCTGCCGCGTGCGTGTGCGTGTGGAGGGGTGGGGAGAGTAGGGTTAATGATCCCGCACCCACACATTGATGACGTCACATCCGGGCGGCAAACTTCAGTCAGGACCCAGGTCCATGAAATGGCGCTCATTGATATTGAATGCGTCGACTTTCATTGTCGTAGAATTTCACACTCACCTGCCTCCGTGAGCGGGTTTTAATCCAACCCCACCCTCCCCTCCTCCCCCCCTCCTCCCCTCCTCCCCCCCTCCTCCCCTCCACTCCCCTCTCCTCTCCCCCTCACCCATCCCTCTCCCTCTCCCTCTCCCTCTCCCTCTCCCCCTCCCTCTCCCTCTCCCCCTCGCTCTCCCTCTCCCTCTCCCTCTCCCTCTCCCTCTCCCTCTCCCTCTCCCTCTCCCTCTCCCTCTCCCTCGTCCCCCTACCCTCTCCCTTCCCTTCCCCTCCTCTCCGCTCTCCATATGCCTCTGCCTCTGCCTCTCCCTTGCCTCTCCTCTGCCTCTCCCTCTCCCCCCCTCCCTCTCTCTCCCCCTCCGCTCCCTCCCCTCCCCTCCCCCTCTACCCATTCCCCCCTACCCTTCTCCTCTCCCTCTCCCTCTACCCTCTCCCCTCTCCCTCTCACTCGCCCTCTCCCTCGCCCTCTCTGACTCTCCCTCTCCCTTTAACTTTTCCCTTTCCTCTCCCTCTCCCCCTCCCTACCCTCTCCCTTTCCCTTTCCATCTCCACATCCCCTCCTACCTTGCCTCTCCCTCTCCCTCTCCCCTCCCCTCTCCTCTCCTCTCCCCTCCCTCTCTCTCCCTCCCCTTCTCCGCTCCCTCTCCCTCGCCCCTCTCGGCTTCTCACCCTCCCTCTCCCTCTCCTCTCCTCCTCCCTCTCCTCATACTCTCCCTCTACCTCTTACCTCTCCCTTTCCCTCTCATCTCCCTCCCCTTACCTTACCTTCCCTCCCTCCCCTCTCTCCACTTCCCATTCTCCTCCACCTCCCCTTCCCTCCCCCCCCCCCCCTCTCTTCCCCTCGCAGCCCCCTCCCCCTTCAGCTTCTGCGATACATTCATCTCGGATAATATGACAATTAGTGGATGTGTAGGTTGTGTGGCTTTGAAAGGGGTGGCGGGCTTTAAGTTGACAGCAGTGCCACCCCCACCACCCCTTAACCCCGCCTTGAGATGGGGCCGGCGCGGGGATTGGGGGCGGGGAGTGGGGCGGGGTGGTGGTCAGGAGGGACAGCCGTGGCGGAAGTGAATGGTGGTTGGTTGGTTGTTGGAATTTTACGTCCTGGCAACATCTATGGTTATATCATGAGGGGTACCGACTTGTGACAGTGCACACTCATGGCGACTTTATACTGCTGCCCCACTACGAAAGCAGGCTGCCAGCCCATGACCTGATATCCCACTCATTCACATTATCCTGACACTGTGCCAACCAGTGGTGATGGGTGGAGGTTATGGAGAGGAGAGGGGAGGGGAGGGGAGGGAGGGAGGGGAGGGGAGAGCAGAAGGGATCAGTGTGCTGCTGGTAGACCTTTCTTAACCAGGGAGGGAGGGGAGGGGACGACAGGGTGGGAAAGGGAGGGGGGAATGGAGGGGAGGGGGAGAGGAGAGGTGAGGGAGGAGCGGGGAGGAGAGGAGAGGGGAGGAGAAGAGAGGGGAGGAGAAGAGAGGCGAGAAGAGAGGGGAGCAGAGGAGAGGAGAGGGAGGGGAGGAGAGGGGAGCAGAAGAGAGGGGAGGAGAGGGGTGGGGAGGAGATGGGAGGAGAGGAGAAACGAGTAGAGCGGAGGAGAGGAGAGGGGAGGAAAAGAGAGGAGAGGAGAGGGGGCAGGAGAGGGGAGGGGAGGAGAAGAGAGGGGAGGAGAGGGCAGGAGAGGGCAGGAGAGGAGAGGAGAGTTCCCCCACCCCACCGCCCCATGTCCACTGTTGGGACTGTCACTCCCTCCCCCCCCCCCCATACACACACATCCCCGCTCGGCGTGAAAAGGCCCTCTGATTGCGGGTCTGATTTATGGGCCCGGCGGCCGAGTGCGCACGGCCCGCGGTGACAACCCGGGCGAACTAATGATGCGTGAAATATTTCATTCTCTACCGGCAATTTGCATGAAAGTGCGAAACAAAAGCCCCCCCCCCCAAAAAAAAACACGTGCGTGTGGTGGTGGTGCTGGGGGCGGGTGGTGAGGATGGAGGGTTAAGCGGCGACGCCCCCTATAGGCGAGCGGCGACAGATGCGCCTATGCGGTGGTGCCATAGTGCCATAGTGCTGCCATAGGTCTCCACCCCAACACATGCCCGCATAAGGATATTTACCACCAGAGCGGAAGTGTTGAACTTCCGGTTTGCGAGTTATGTATGACCGGGTAGGCGCCACGCCGCCGTACACGGACATGTTGCGTTGTCGGATGCGGAAGACGGATGGTATTTATAAATCGCTAAGCTATTTTGTGAGAAATCTCTCTTATATTTGTTTAACCGAAGTGCGGGGAGACGGTGTGGGGGGGGGGGGTGGGGGGGTTGACAAGCGCAATCTGTCGTGTTGGATAGCAGCCAAAATGTTGACACGAAGTTTGTCCACATCCCTCCGCCCCGCCCACTGCCTTCTACTCGTGTCTGTGATATTTGTGTGTTTGGGGTGGGAGTGGGGTGGGGGGGGGGGGGGGGGGAGAGTGTGTATTGCAAGTTTGCTCAATTTAGAGCTTGTTTTTGTTTTTGTGTTGATGGTGGTAGAGTTAAATGCACTGATCACTCCAACACGCCTTCACCCATGCAGGCATTAGTGGAAGTATTTGCATATTGTATATTTGATCATTTTGAATGGGTGGGTATGTGGGTGGGGTGCCGGTGTGAAACCTCTATTTGCTCCATGAGAGAGTGCTGCTGGTAACTTGCAAAAGCCAGCAGCACTTCAACACTTTTGCAGGCAGCTTTCATGAAATGTACAACCACACAGGAGAGTGGCAGTCAAGTAATGAAAGCAGTCTTTGTCGCATCGCGACCGACAGCATGATGATGGGTTTGTGGGTTCCATGATGCGCCCCAGGCTCTCTCTCTGACATAGTACTTACTACACGGCCAACTTCGGGATATTTCTCCTACATTTACTTTGTATCTTTCACAAGACACAACATGGAGACGCGTACATATACCCTATTTAGAAATTTAGAAAGAGTAGATCTGTAAGTAGAGACACTAGATAGGGGGAGGGGCTGTTGGCTTCGGTCGGTCGGTCGGCGCCATCTCTTAGAGCGAGAGAGAGAGAGGGCGAACGAGAGAGAGAGTGAGAGAGAGCGAGAGAGAGATAAAGAGAGAGAGAGCGGGAGCGGGAGAGAGAGGGGGGGGGGTCAAACTGAAAGAGCTCGGGCAAGAGAGGGACAATGAGAGAGGCAGAGAACGAGCGAGGAAGGTGACAGAGCGCGATCGAGCGAGAGAAAGTGAGAAAGTCACATTATAGATTGGATATTAGTTATTACACACATATGTGCCTCTTTCGGTGGTTAGACCGACTTTAGGTGGTCTATTTAGGTAGGTGGTCGGTTTAGGGTGTTATGATATGGACACAATGGAACTGTTGGGACCCAAATAAAGCACATCGATATAGGGGAGTGGTCGATCTGTGGAGGTGGTCGGTTAGAGAGGTTTTACTGTATATATATGTATATCCATTTTTGTCCACCATATACTGCTGGACAAAAAGAAATTGATCAAATATGAAGCTCCATGGTGTTTTAAATTCACAAAAGAATTCGGTAATAGATTGTAAGTGGGTCATGGCCTTGTCCCATTCCCCCCTCACCCCTATGCCCACATCTACACCTACACCTACACCCACTCCCCTCTACACCATCCACAACCCACAACCCACAGCCCAGTCCACACACTGGGCCCACCCCACACACCGAGCCCACCCCAAACACCGGGCCCACCCCACACACCGGGCCCACCCCACACACCGTGCCCACCCCACCCCACTCCGAGCCCACCGCACACACCGAGCATACCCCACACACCGAGCATACCCCACACACCGAGCCCACCCCACACACCGGGCCCACCCCACACACCGGGCCCATCCCACACACCGGCCACACCCCACACCGGACCCACCCCACACACCAGACCCACCCCACATACCGAGGCCACCCCACATACCGAGCCCACCCTACACACCGGGCACACTCCACACACAGAGCCCACCCACACACCGAGCCCATCCCACACACCGGGTCCACCCCACACACCCGGCACACCCCACACACCAGGCACACCCCACACACCGGACCCATCCCACACACCAGCCCACCCCACATACCGAGCCCACCCACACACCGAGCCACCCCACCACACCCCGGCCCACCTCACACACCGAGCCCACCCCACACACCGAGCCCACCACACATACCACACACCACACACCACACCACACACACACCGCGCACATCCCACACACCGTGCACACACACACCCCACACCCCCCACCCCACACCCCACACCCCTCACCCCACACCCCTCACCCCACACCCCACACACCACACCCCGCACAGCCAAGAGGCGCCCGTGACTGTGGCGTGGGTTGGCGGTGCTGGAGACTCAATGAGATGGACAGAACTCAGCCTGAAAAGACCCGCAGGCGCAGAAAATGAGCCGTGTTGTTGTTGTTGGTGTTGTTGTTGGATGAAGTTTCACATCCTGGCAACATCTAACGTCATATCAGGATGGATACCGACTTGTGACAGTACATACTCATGGCGATTTTATAGTGCCGCCCCACTGGGAGACCAGGCTGCCGGCACCATGACCCGATTTCCCACTCTAGGTTATATTATCCCAATACTGAGGTACCCAGTCCTTGCCCTATCCTATTAATGCCGCGCGCCAGGCCGGGTCGTGACAAGTATAAATTTTGTAAGTGATTGGTTTGACTTGATCGGGAATTGTTAACTCCCGACCTTCCACATGGGAAGCCTGCGCTCTACCGATGTGGCCGCTGCATCCAATACTCACCAACCCCAACTTCCAGTGCGCAACTTGAAGCTGTGACCTAGGGTGCTGGTGTCGTGGTTTAGATTCTCCATTGGTTTACATTCTCCACTTGGGGTTCTGCGCATGTGCGTATTCGATTAACAGAACCCGGGCGACTCGGGTCACCCGAGTTGCTAGAAATTCAAATAGAACACCACGAGTGGAGTTGACAAAAACACATGCGGTTTTAGATTAAGCCACCATTTTTCCCACCCTGAGCATGGAGAAGCATATTCGATTATTCAACCCGAGTCTGCAGGATGTGCGCATGCACCAAAAAGTTGGTCGGGTCACCCGAGTTGAATAATCGAATACGCCCAATCTGGCGGAACTGCCGTTCGATTTTGACGCATGCGCAGAACCCTCGTGTAGAATGTAAACCGACGGAGAATCTAAACCGCGACACTGGGTTACAGCTTCAGTCTTTAACTGAGGGACCAGTGGAACTCAGTTTAGTTGAGTTTGTTATTGTTGGTGATGGTGATGGTTAGCTAGCGATCCCATACAAGGCTAGGTCACACAATGCAATACAATACACACACAATAATGGCAATCAGCAAATATTCCTGCGATACGTCCGGCGGGCATTGGTGTTTTACTGGTTGACCTCACTATGAATCCATAGCATGAAAGGTGTCTATTGTAGTCGTGTAATGTAGTCTGTAGTGCCGGTGTCGCAGTTTGAGCGCCCTGCCAGTTTCAGCTGACTGTCAGTTTCATGCGCATGCATCAAAATCTAACAGCATCATCACTAACCTTATGAATTTAATAAAATGTTTTTGGTAAAGATGTTTTCTATATGTGTACCAAGCGATTTGTTTCTAGGTGGTGTGCTTTTAGAGATATTTCATGTTTCCTGTATTTTCTGTATGAAGATTGCTCACGACCATTGACAATGCCTTGAGTTTGACGGGACGCGCAGTGCAAAACATTAGTTTTATTCAAAATAAATAGAAATCAAGAACCCTAACCTTATAAATTTAATATAATCTTGTTGGTAAAGATGTTTTCTATATGTGTACTAAGCGATTTGTTAATAGGTGGTGTGGTTTTAGAGATATTTCCCTTCTTCTGTATTTTCTGTATGAAGATTGCTCACGACCATTGACAATGCCTTGAGTTTGAGTGTATGCAGTCAGCTGAAACTGGCAGGGCGCTCAAACTGCAACACCGGTATGGGTAAGGGTCGTGTTGTTTTGCACACGGCCACGGAGGTAGGACCTGCGAACACAGCCCAGTCACTGCCTCAGGACTGCCGTGATATATAGCAGGGTATAGCCTTAATATGAAGTTGGTGGAGGTCAATAGTTCAACACCGCTACCTCTTTCCATTCTGGGCCATCGACACATGCCCTCTGCTTTATGGCAACTCACCTGCTGAACCATTTCCCTCTCCCACCGTCACACCCTCATTTGACTTACCCCTCTTGATATGACCTTTGATGTGGCTAGGACGTAAAATCCAAATAAACAAACACTGTGTATATGTTTGGGTGTATATGTATGTATTATGTATGTATTAGGTATGTGTTATGTATATATTATGTATGTGGGTCGTTCTCAGAGACTATGTACCAATTCTGTGACATGGAAAACATTCCAAATAATAGCAGAAAATTCAAACCATAGCAGAATCCATGTTCATACACAGGTTTACATTTTCTGCATAATTATGTCGGAGTTGAAAAAGAAATTCACTTTTTTATTTAGATGTTATGCAAATTGAGAAAGCTGTTAAAATTAACCTTGTAACATCCATCCATAGCATCATTTTAACACACATCCATAACATAATTTTAACACACAACAAATTCAAACAAGATTTGATCGATTACAGTTAAACCAAAGGAATTGCTTCTTACAAGAAAAAATATTGAGAAAAAAACGTTTGGGTAGAAGTATGGTGTCGATATGCAAATTTTCATATTTTCACTTTTGCCCAAAATCATATAAGCATATTTTGCATACATTTTGTGGGTCAGATTAAATACATGGAGTATTGCTAATATAATGAATACGCAGAGTTAACAATAACTATTTAACTTACTACCCACAACAAAAAAGAGGCAAAAACCATTAACAATATAACATGTAAACCGAACATGTGGTACACAGTTTCTGACAATGACCCACATTTGTGAGAAATCACGCAGTGGTCATCAGTGAGTCTGTAATGGAACTTGTAGAAGAGGAATCACTGTCGTGCCATGAAAAGTCAGAAATGAAACATTTTACTGCCATTATATGCTACTGCTAGCAAAAAAAAGAATAAGAGTTAACACCATAGCTACCATTGTTTTGGAACCAGCCTCCTTCTGTATTAATCACATGTGTTATCATCATCATCATGCTGTCGGTCACGATGCAACAAAGACTGCTTTCATTACTTGACTGCTGCTCTCCATTTAGCTCTTTGCTTTGAGAGTTGCGTCCATGAGTCGGTCTTAATGTCTCTCAGCTTCTGGTTTCTCTTGATGGTATCCTTGAACCGAAGACGAGGGCGCCCTCTCTTTCTGTAACCAGAAGACAGTTGAGAATAGAGGATCTGCTTTGGTAGCCTGTCTGATGACATCCTCATGAGGTGTCCAGTCCACTGGAGATTCTTTTTGATCAGAAGATCTTCCATAGAGGGCAGCCCCGTCCGTTCGAGTATTTCCTTATTTGTCACTTTGTCCTTCCAGGTTAGCCTCATGATTGAATGCAGATGTCAAATCATGAAGGCACATGTGTACTCCAATATTTACCTGTGGTGTTTACCTGTCTTTGCCAGGTGGGAGGACCCTCACGACCAGGTGGTGCCTGACACGGGCAGGGTACGTGCTGAGGAAGGCAAGCTGTACCTGACCAATGTGCAGCCCGCAGACTCGGGCAACTACACCTGCCTTGCACAGAACATGGCCGGCACCAAGAACAACATGCTCTGGGTGATTGTGTCAGGTGAGTAGTCAAGCATTTATATGTACATATGAAAAGATTCTTCATTTGGACTTGGACTTGGTAGAGTGTCCACCTCTGAAGGTGTCGGTCAACCTATCGATCCTGCTCAGTGGACTCATTTGCAGTTTGGGTTATTTTCGGTTCCAACCAGTGTTCCACAACTGGCTCATGTCCTGTCTGTGGGAAAGTGCATATAAAAGACCCGTTACTACTTATAAGTTATAGGAAATAGTAGCCTAAGTGGTAGCAGCAGGTTTCCTCCAAAGAAATATGTCAGAATGACCATATGTTTGACGTCCAATAGCCGATGATAAAATGAATGTGCTTTTGAGGCGTCGTTGAATAAAACAAGCTTTACTTTTACTTTTGGACTTTGGAGGCAGCAGGACAAGATGGTCAACAATGTGAGGGTATTCTCTTCCTGTCTGGAAGGCTTTAATTGATTAATTGCTGATGGTTGGTTTTATGCCGTGTCAACTGCAATGTCCATCAGGGATCCCATTTCTCAGCGAAATCACTGATTTCAGTGAAAACTGAGTTTCCAAATCAGCAAAAACAAAAATCCTGTCCACAAACAAAATTGTTGTAATTCATTTACAGTGAATTAGTGGGTGAGAATGTTACTTTTAATTATGTGTTAATCTTGAAGTATTAAGACCGTTCGAATTTCAAAATTCAAGGCCAAAATATGTTCAAGTAGGTGCCAGATTGCACCATTTTATTCGTAGGTTCTAAATTTCCGGAGGGAATGCCCCCAGACATCCTTAGTTTTTCTGGGATTTTTTATATATTTTTGTCACTGGGACCCCTAGACCATATTCATGGCAAAAGGGTAGGAGGGTTTATTACTTTAGCTGTGGCTAAGACGTTATACCCTAACCAAGATGCAATCTATTCGACATGCAGTATTGGCTAGATGAGTTCAGGGCGTGAGGTCGACCTGGTGGAGCTTGTGCCTGGCCTAAGGTCAACAGGATAGGACGTACTCCCAGTGCCAGTCAAACTTAGGGGCAGACAGACTTGAAGCCAGCTGGACTTAGGGACCATCAGGTATTAAGTCCAATGACAGCAGCTAAATGTCAGAGCATTTGCCATAAGGTCACGTGAGACAACATATCAGCGATAAATGAGTGTCTAGAGAACTGGACATGAGGCCAATCAGAGATAAGGCCAACTAGCATAGAGTCAACCAGTATAGAGCCAATCTGAGATACGGTCAATCAGAGATAGGACCAATCAGAGATACGGCCAATCTGATATAGGACCAATCAGAAATAGGATCAATCAGATATAGGATCAATCACTGATAGCGTCAATCAGAGATCGAGCCAATCAGAGATCGAGCCAATCAGAGATCGAGCCAATCAGAGATCGAGCCAATCAGAAATCGAGCCAATCAGAGATAGGGTCAATCAGAGATAGGGTCAATCAAAGCTAGGGAAAATCATGGATAGGGCCAATCTGAGAGACAGTCAATCAGAGATAGGGCCAATGAGATCTAAGAGCAGTATGGCAATAGACTTGCAAGACATGTGGACAATCAGACATTATATTTGTTAATGTTAACAGGACATAATGCCAATCAAACTTGTAATCGGACGAGGGAGACATAAGACTACCTATCGCCCTGTGTCAACCACCATGTTGTATGCAAATGTCTGGGTGCCCTACTTCAGTTTGTGCTACTAAGGTAGGTCTATTTTCGGAAGGAATGACATTATTTGAGCTGTATTCAATAATCGTACACTCCACATTGAAATAGCTATTATATATGGAAGTACAGATCGTGGTGTTGCTGGGTGTCATGTCATGTAATGCCAGCGGTTATTTACTACTCAAAATAAATGTCACTTCTGACAGACCTCACAACCCCTTAGTCACACACACCCTTACCACAACACACACCTACACATACACGCATAAAATAACAATCAAATGAAAAACACCGCAACAATAAATATGACCCAACTGAAAACGCCCAACAAAATCAATAGACAAATTCCGTTAAAACCCACATGTATGATGTATCGCGCCCTTTCACCGAGAGAGTAATACTTGAAGTGGTATTATATAAGATCATATCCAGAGTTTGAAACATCTGCGACACTAACTAATACAATGCAAAAAGAGAAAAAACAACACATGATCGGCATAAAACGCAAACATTAGTATAAGGCACTCAACGGAGATTCCTACGCAACCGAAAGGAAGGGATTTTTTCGTCTGATGCATCCGAATGTAAAAATGAATCCACCCACCATTGTAGGTTTTTGGGGGGATTTATTTTTTTCGCGGGGGGAGGGGTGTGTGTGCTTTAATTAAATCGCTCTCCCCCCTGCCCTCCCTCCCACCACCCGATATGACAATAGAAAGAAAACGTGTCCGGTCGACTGACATCATCAGATGGACCCCCTCAGGCCGTAATGATGCGGCGTTTCCATGGTGAGCATCCCGGCGCCCGGAGCCCGATATGAAGACTGATTACTGAGACTTATATCCACCCCGCCATAATGTCAGACAATTAATTGGCGCCCGAAATGAGATTTGCCACGTGGAGGTGCTGCCGAAATGAGCCCTAGCGGCGGACAATGGCAACGCGCCCAATTATGACTATAACTATGAGCGCGCTGCGCGCGGACCCCAGCAGTGCATGCGCATTCGTGTATTGCGCGCATGCGCGCACAGAGGGAAGACGTGGACCGGAAGTGCGACACCTGTCTCGTCGTCAGCACAATGGACGCGTCGTTAAAAATGGCGCTGAAATAAAACAGTGTATCCGAAGGTGTATGTGCTTTGAAAGTGAGCAGAGTGACAGTTGGCTCACGGTGCATAAGAGGTGGGGAGGAGAGAATGCCTGCTCCACAGTGAATAACATGGAAGTTAAGGTGGTTGGAGAGAAACATTAAGGGGCTGCCGTTATTTATATCCACATTATAAATTACAGAGTACATAGATATATATATATATTGAAAGTATTACAGCTCAAATAGTACAAGTACCGTCAGGAGAGAACGGCTGACTACTTCGTAAGGCACCTAAAGTGGTTTAGTCCAGCATCAGTGGTGTAATATATGTGATGTATATAAGCAATTATATGAGTATAATCATCAGGAAGCCAATTAACTCTGAACTGTCTCCACAGTTCACTCACTGATTCACTCTTGCATAAATTGACCCTCCACCAGTCATCTAGTGGTCAGGCCTTCTACGTCGCCTGGTGGCGCCACCTTGCCGTGTCTTCCTCGCTGACAGTGACGCTCGCCTCACTTTCACACACAAAACAAGGTATATTATATATATATATATATTTGGTTGATCATATAATCTGCTTTACTTTGGCTTAAAGTATTTTTCATACTTTTATTTTAAAGCGTTACTTCGGGAGATATTTGAAGTGAAACCATGCCAGAATAATTTTGGCACGCCCCTCGAATTGCTAAATATAACAGGTCTTCGTGGGTGACACGTTCAATTGAATTGAATTAGTATTCCTTCCGGGCAACCATAAATGTTTTAAGTGTTTCAGTTAGTTATATAGGATCAAATATTATTGTGTTTTTTTAAATTGAATATTGTCATGTCTTACCTCGGACTATGCAGATTTCTCGGTGTTGTTACTGGAGATATGGAAGAGTGTAATTAGGGAGTATTCTAGCATATAAATTGAATAATATCCGGTGATCCAGTGTCTCAGTTGGCAATATGGGATCAAATATTATTGTGGGTTTAATTTTTTTTTGAATATTGTCATGTCTTACCTCGGACTATGCAGATTTCTTGGTGGTGTTACTTGAGTTATAGAAGAGTGTAATTCGGGAATGTTCTAGCATTATGAGGGGGGGGGGTAGGTGTGTTTTTAGGGGGTGTGATATTTTGCAGCATTGTTTTTACTTGCCGAGAGGTGGCATAATCTAAATAGTGTGGCGAAGCGGAAGTGTATGATGAGCCTCTTCCCCCACCCCCACCTCAAACACACACGCGCATCCAAGCACACACGCGCATCTACACACACATCCACACACACACATGCCCGTTGGGAAGAGACGTTGGAGTTAAGTCTTTTTTCATCGTATACATTTTAATAACGGTTTGGGTGAGAGTGTAGAGGAGCAGTCCCCAATGAAGACTGCCAAGTGCCCCCCCCCCCCCCACACACACACACATGCACACATACACACGCCTACACACATACACCAGCCGTCCCTTCCACAGAGCCCACCATACACACACACATACACGCACACATGCACACCCACAAACACAGACACCAGCCATCCCTTCCACGGAGCCCACCACACACACATGCACACCCACACACACACACACCAGCCGTCCCTTCCACGGAGCCCACCATACACACACATACACGCACACATGCACACCCACACACACAGACACCAGCCATCCCTTCCACGGAGCCCACCATACACACACACACATACATGCACCCATGCACACCCACACACACACAGACACCAGCCGTCCCTTCCACGGAGCCCACCACACACACATGCACACCCACACACACAGACACCAGCCGTCCCTTCCACGGAGCCCACCATACACACACACATACACGCACACATGCACACCCACACACACAGAGACACCAGCCATCCCTTCCACGGAACCACCACACGCACATGCACACAGACACACATACACCAGCCGTCCCTTCCACGGAGCCCACCATACACACACACATGCACACATGCACACACGTACACCAACACACACAGACACCAGGCATCCCTTCAACCGACACAAGCTCAGAGATTATGAATAACGCATCGGGACGATATCAAGCAAGTCGGCCCGCTGATTGTGCGTGTGTAATGTGCCACATCCAGGCACCGAGTCCGACTTAAGTAAAAAATCCCTGCGAATTAATCGCACATGCATGGTGGCTTCCAATGAACAGCGCTGGATTTTTTTTTTAAACCTGAATTCTACGTAAGTGCACTGACCGTGTCGGGGAATATCGATTTTTTTTTGTCAATTTTAAAATTTGTATTTTTTCAAATATATTTGTACACCCGTCTGCTATCAGACACACGCACGCCTGTTTAAAACGCCTGGCCCGTGTGTGATTGCATACACTGCAACTGCTAACTGCAAATGAATTGACCCACTCCTCCCCATCCCCATCCCCATCCCCTCCCTCCTCTCGCCGGCCGATGGGGTTTTTAATTTGAAATGAGGCGTGAGAGGTGTCCACCCCCATATGAGTGACAAACCCGGTTCACACCCCACCACCCCTCCCCCACCCCTTCCCCCTTCCCCCTCCCCCCTTCCACTCCCACTTCCCACCCCTTACCCCTCGCCTTACCCCTCCCCTTACCCTTCCTCCTCCCCTTTCCTCTTCCCCCTCCCACTCCCCTCCCCCCCATCTCACCCCTCTCCTCTCCTCCCCTCCCCCACTCTCCCCCACCCCTCTCCACACGGATACGGGAAGAGTCAGCGTGCACACCCACCCACACACACACACCCTAAACCCCCCCCCCCCCCCCCTTACCACACACACACACACACACACACACACAGACACTGACGCACCCTCGGCAACAATAGCATCCCTTTCCAATTTGCATAATCGCCCTGTGTTGCCTCCCGCGACGTTTCTATTAGTCGCCGGTCTCACCTGGCGCGCAGCCGCATTGTGTGCCCCACTTTATCGCTGCTAGAGGGACCTGCTCGTGTGGCCAGGTCGGCGCCCTCCCCCACCCACCCCCGCCTCCCCCCGCGCCTCCCGCCCCTATCTGCCCTGGAGGCGCCCGGGTCCTTTGTGCGGCTGCCCCTTATCCCGCCCACACCCCGGCCGGCGATCCGCCGCCGGCGTGATTGATACTCCGCCGCGCCCCGGAGGTGTAGCAATTAAGTGCGTCCCAATTGAGATGAATCCGATTGTGGTCGTGGTGGTGCTGGTGGTGGTGGTGGTTGGTTGTTGGGCGGAGGTAGGGGTGGTGGAGGTGGGTGTGATGATGGTGGTTGGTGGGTGGGTGGTGGGTGGTGGTGGTGGGGGTGGGGGTGATTGGTTGGTGGGTGGTGGTTGTTGGTTGGTGGGTGGAGGTGATGGTGGTGGTGTTGGAGGGGGGGTTGTGGTGGTAGGTGGTGGGAGCGGATGGTGGGTGGTGATAGTGGTGGTGGTGGTTGGTTTGTGGGTGGTGGTGATGGTGATAGAGGGTGTTAGTGGAGGTGGGGTGGGGTGGGGGTGGTGGTTGTGATATCAGTGGTGGTGGGAGGGTTACCTTTATTTTTTAATAAGTCCCTATCCACGCACACTTCTTTCCCTTCCACCCCCTGCCTCTTCTCTCCTCTGTCTCTCCCTGTCACACTCCCCCATTCCACCATTCCCCTTTCCTTCTTCCCGTTCACCCACCCGCTCCCCTTCCCTACTTTCCCGTTCTCTTCCTCCTCTCCTTCTTCCCCTCTTTTCTCCCAGCTCTCGCCGTTCGCCGCTTCTCCCCCCCCCCTCTACCTCCCCCCCCTCCCCCCCCCCTCTCCTCTCCCCTCCCCTCTCCCCTCCCCTCTCCCCTCCCCCCCCCTCCCCCCCTCCCCTCCTCTCCCCTCCCCTCCCCTCCCCTCCCTTCCCCCTCCCCTCCCCTCCCTTCCCCTCCCCTCCCCTCCCCTCCCCTCCCCGTCCCCTCCCCTCCCTTCCCCTCCCTTCCCCCTCCCCTCCCCTCCCCTCCCCTCCCCCTCCCTCCCCTCCCTACCCCATCAGGTCCCCTCCCCTCCCCTCTCCCCTCCTTACTGCCCCCCCCCCCCCCACACGCGCCCCCTGGCGGTGTCCCGTATGTTGATAGGCGTTACGCCACGTCAAGCTGGAGCGCGCAGATAACACAACCCACTTCTGACGACGCTGCCTGATAACAATGACTCATCATAACCCGGCGTACCCCGCTGGCAACTGGCGCCACTGTCCTCCCCAACCGGATCGCCACTGCAGCTCCCGGGACACACTGCACACGTACACACACACACACACTGAGCAGATCACACAGGTTCTTTTTGTCCCACTGGCCAGCTCCGACGGCATCAAACCCAATTGTTCCCATCTCATTCGCTAATCACACAATGCGCACCCCACCCTATCACCACCACCACCACCCTCATCCCCATCCCCCCACCACCCTGCTGGATCATCCGATCACCAAGGGGGCGCCGACAATCACAGGGGATGATGCCATCATACGGGAAGAAAACCCACCGCTGAGATTTGCTTAAAAGTCACTATCAACTTAAGCGTGAAATTGGAAATTCCCTGTGGGCTGTTATCTATTAAGGGTGCGTTTTTATTAACCCCTCCCTCTCACTGTTCCTCTTTCTCTTTCCCTCCCTCCCCTTTCTCTCAGCCTCACTGTCCCTCTGACTCTCTGGTGGCTCTCTCTGTTCTCTCTGCCCTCTCTGTTCTCTCTGTTCTCTCTGTTCTCTTTCTCCTCCTCCCTCCAGGCTGGCGTTTTGATTGTGTAGGCGTGAAACAGACCGGTTTTCATCTAGCTCCGGTTGGATTGACAGCGCAGTTGACAGTGAAGAAGCAAGGAAGCAAAGGATGAGGATGAGGAGGAGGCACCATTCTCCCCTAACAATCACAGCCCCCACCCCCACCCGATGGTCCCCACTGTCAGCCCCCACCCACCCACCCTACTCCACCCGACCCCCTTTCCACAGATGTGGCAACATCAACGATGAATTAATCAATCAAAAAATACCCACGTGGCGTCAAGTGTTAGGCCTTAATGTAGTTATTTAATTTAGATGAGGAGAAAAAAAAATACAGGAAGAAAACACCAAATAAAAACCATGGAGACCGCCCCCCCCCCCCTGCCCCCCACCCCTTTTCTTGACGCTCTCCCGCCCCATCGCCCCATGCCCCCCCCCCCACTCCCCCCCCCCCCATCTCCTCCCCCTCCCCCTGGCCACCTTGAGTGAAAGATGATACGCTGCTGTGCGCATGTCTGCATGGCGGGTCCCTTGACACTTCCGGTGTTGAACTCGCGCTTCGGGAAGTTGTCTTACTGCCACTTGCCAGGCGTCAAACTATTATTAATTTTACACTTTGAGAAGTGATCTACATTTGTGCGGGTTTTGTGTCTTTTCTTTGCCAAAGGAGAATTATTTTTCACGTTTGGAAGAGATATTTTCTATGACCCGAGGCGGCAACAAAGGTTGATTCTCCCCCCCCCCCCCCCCCCCCCGCGGGGTTTGAGCTTTTTTGATCAGTTAATGAAAAAGGTTTCCCGGTGGTTCCTATTAGGAGCGAAACTACCTTAACATCCCAAACTAAATATTACAACAATATGTGTTAGATGTTGCTAGGACGTAAAACAACAACAAACGACAACAAACAATCCCCCCTCTCTCTCGATAGAAAGAAAGAGAGGGGAGAGGGAGTTTATATATACAGTGGAACCTCTCTAACCGACCACCTCCACAAATCGACAACTCCCCTATATCAATCGCTTTATTTGGGTCCCAAATGATCGCCCATACAATACTATTATAGCGATAAATAAACTCCCTAAACCGACTACCTCCCTAAACCGACCATTTAAAGTCGGTCTCGTGGTCGGTCGATTTGGAGAGGTGTTACTGTACACCTTATATATCGATTTAGAGAGTTAGAATATCCTTACAATGGTATTGTTGGGACCCAAATAATGCGATCGGTATATGGGACTGGTCGATTTGTGGAGGGGTCGGTATAGAGAGGTTTTACTCTGTGTGTGTGTATAAATAAATATATATATATATATATATATATATATATATGTATGATGATGAAGCATAGCTGACAGTACAAGCCGAACAGCCTTGCACTTGAGCCTACACGTGTTTTAATTTAAAGCAGTCCAGCACCCTTCGCCCTGATCTTGCCCAGAACGGCCATGAAGCCGTCTCCCTGAGGGGAGGCTGACGGAGTATGACACCGCCTGATGTGGGGAAGTTCCCCGCCGCAGCTCCTTCACTTAACTCGGCCGGCGGTGAGCAAATAGAGCCGTTACCCTTCAGTTGTACCCGCACTCCTGTCTGCCTGCTACACACACATACACACAACCTCCACCCCGTAAGTGTCTGTAGCAGCAGGAGAAGGAGGAGGGACCAGGAGGCATTCACACCCATCCCAAACGCAGGAGGAGTTCAGGGGTCAAGTGCGGGGCGCCTTATCTCTGACGGCCTCCTCCCCTCCTTGGGCTGGTAAGATACCTTATCTCGGCCGGGGGTCCCGTGGATCCTCCTCCTGCCCGACCCCGTCTCCACCCCGCCGGTCGCCCGCCGCTACCTACCCCGCCCCCCATACCCCGCCCACCGCCCCTCACCCTCGTCTCCCCCTTACCATGGGTGTGGTGTGGCCACCGTGTCGGTACCTACCCGGGTCCATGATGTAGCAGTCACACTACGACGACAAGGCCGACGACAGCCCAACGGCTTGTCGTTTTGCTCTGTCGTCGGCTGTCGCTACGGTGTCGTTATGCTGTCGTTCGGCTGTCGCCGCGACACCTCCGCGACAACTCCAGTTTCTCCACTGTCGCCCGGTTGTCGTCGGGTTTTTGTGCATGTTGAAAACCCACGGCGACAAACGCTGTCGTTCGGCTGTCGCTACGGTGTCGCTACGGTGTCGCTACGGTGTCGTCTTGTCGTTAAGCTGTCGTTAAGCTGTCGCCGGGGCCGTTTGGCCGCAGAGTCAACAGTAACACACAGAGACACACACAGAGACACAACACAGAGACACACACACAGAGACACAACACAGAGTGACACACACACATACACACACAGACACACCCCGACACAGAGACACACAGAGACACACAGAGAGACACAGATACACACACACAGACACACACACAGAGACACACACAGAGAATGGGACGGTCCAAACATGACTCAGTTTAGCTTGCTTGGAGGGATGTTAGGACCGTCCCAAATATGAAGACTGCTTCCTAACAGGTCCGCCGCATACATATACCTACATGTTTGCACCGTCCCATTCTTCAAAAAAAAAAAACATTCACTCTCTCGCTCCTGAAGTGTGAACACCTCCACACGACACCCCAGCGGCTCACGCCGTACCGACCAAAACTACCACGGTACCCGGACCCCTGCCCGGCTGTACCGCCACCAAAGCACCGCTACCGGACATCCAGCAGCTAACGCCGCACCGACTCCAACCACCACGGCCTACGGACCCGCTGCCTGAGCCGCCAATCTCACAGCACCCGCAGCCCAACCCGCCGCCCCCCCCAACCCACCACCACCGACGATCTCCAGACTTCCCCAGGCTAGTACCTTCCTCTCCCGTGCTGCTCGCCCCGTTGCTTGTTGCTTGTCTTTCCCTTTCAGTTTTTTTTTTCTGTCCCCCTGTGTCTCATTGTCTGTGTTGTTGCTGTTTGTTACTGTCTGTCCTTGTTGTAGGGTGGCATTTTTGCCTCCCCCCCCCTACCCTACTAAGCACTATCCCAACCGGTCTAACACAATTGTTTGTACCGTACCACTCCTTCAAACATCATAAAGGATACCGCCCCCCAACAGCTAGCTGCTCTCGACACGTTTTAGAGCACATGTTAGGACCGTCCTACCTTCCCCATCCCTCCCTTTCTACCCGATCTGAGCCGGTCTGACATAATTGTTTGTACCGTCCTATTTCTCAAATCCACAAGAAGACCGCCTCCCAACAGATAGCTCTCGGCACGGTTTAGAGCACATGTTAGGACCGTCCCACTTTCCCCATCCCTTCCTTTCTACCCGATCTGAGCCGGTCTGACATAATTGTTAGTACCGTCCCTTTTCTCCAATTCACAAGAAGACCACCTCCCAACAGATAAGTTGCTCCCGACACTGGTCAGAGCCCATGTTAGGACCGTCCTACTCTCCCCAACCCCCTTCCTCTCCGATCTGAGCCGGTCTAACACAATTGTGTTAACCCCCCAAATAGCATACGGAGACCACTCTCCAACAGGCACCTGCTCCTGACACTTCCTACACTCCTCTCCCTTCCATTTTTTCTTGTTGTTTTCTCTCGTTGTTCCTGCGCCCTCTCCCCCTACTTGTTGTTCTATCATTGCTTCTGTTGTTGCTGACTGGTAGCTGCCGGGTGGCACTGCTGCTACCCCCCCCCCCACCACCAACTTAGACCCCCCCCCCAACCTGCTGCTTTGTGTTCTCCTTCTTCTCTCTCCCTTTGCTTGCCGCTCTTGCGCTTGTTGTTGTTGTCCCGGTTGTTGCTGGGTGGCATTGCTGCTGCCCCCCCCCCCCCAACTCTACCAACCCTCCAAAACACTATCTGAGCCGGTATAACACAATTGTTGTACCGTCCCACTTCTCCAAATACTACAGGACGACCACTTCCCAACAGTCCCCCCCCCCCCACTCTCACCGACCATCACCCACTCTCACTCCCACTCTACCGAGCCACTAGCGCTTTTTACTCGCCAACCAACCTACCCCACACATACCGCCTCATCTCCCCCCCCCCCCCCAGGGCCGCCATTACCCGCCCACGGGGTGGCCCCCTCACCCACCCCTCGCCAACCACCCACAACCGCCTCGCCCCCCACCCTGACTCCCTTGGGCCAGGAATCTTACTGGCGGCACAGTCGCCCCAAACCCCTCACCCCAACCGGTGGACCCCCACCAACACCTCCCCCATGCCACCCCCTGATACCCACCCCCCCGAACCAGTCCACACCACGACTCAAACACCTCCAATGGACACCCCCTACGACCCCTCCGGGGTTCGCACCCGGGCTGCCACCAGGGCCACCCGCCCCCACACCACCCTCCCGACAGACACCCGCCCCACTAAAACCCAAGACAACCCCCCACAGGCCCCACAACCTCCCTCTGACCACCTCTACTCCAACACCCCCCCCCCTGCCCAGGCGGCAGAGGACAGCGACTCACCGCCCAACTCGGGCGATGACGGCGGCTCATCGTCCAGCTCGGACGACGAGTCCATCATCGATGTAGGCTCCCCTCCAACACCCCCCCCAACCTCACCAACACCCACACCAACACCCCCCCCAACCTCACCAACACGCCCCACAACAATCACCACCACAACCCCCTCCTCCCCCCCCCCTGACCACAAACAAACCCCCACTCCCCAAAACCAGACTATCCCCACCCACAGCCCCGCCAACCCCAATGCCCAACAAACCACAGGGAAGGGCAAAGGGAAGGGCAAAACGTCCAAACCCGACATGACCCCCACACCCCCCATCACCACCACCACCACCCCCACCTCCCCCGTTCCGGGCACCAGCGCCGCCACCGCTTCCTCATCCACCGAACCCCCCCCAGCAGACTCTGAATGGACCACTGTGGTCCGGAGATAAAAAAAAACAAACACCACCGCCCCCCCTAAGAACTCCACCACAGAGTTCCACCCCAACTCACGCCGCCCCAAACGCTTCCTTGCCCTCTTCTTATATAGCGGCGAGGCCAAGGAAACCCCTAGAGCCCTATCCCTAGTTGATAGGACCGCCGGCACCGACACCCTCTCACTGGATAAATATCCAAACCATATGGTGATCGGTGCCCGGACGCCGGAGTCTCTCGCAAGACTCCGTGCAGCCCCCAATTTTGCCGAAGTCAGAGGCTCGGCTAAGACCCACCACTACATGGTAACCGGGCTCCACCCGCTTGCCGACCCCTCCGACCTGGTAGGGCAACACGGGATTATCCGTGCGTCGCGAATCGCCCCCAAAGGTGGTAAGCCCACCCGCTGTGTGAACATCCACACCACCTCCCCCCTCAACACCCTCGCCAAGCTCGACTTCGGCCCCTTAGGCCACCTTCGGGTGGAAACCCCCCACAAACGCCCAACCTATTGCACCCACTGCCAGAGGTATGGGCACTACAAGAGCGAATGTAGCGCCACGAATACAACCTGCGGACACTGTGCGCTACCGGGCCACCACGCGGACGGGTGCGAGCGGAACGCCAAATGCGCGGCGTGCGGCGGCGGCCACACCTCCCGAGACCCCCGCTGCCCAGAGAAGCAAAAACTCTGGAGCAGGCTCAACCCCCCCCCTAAACCAACCCCCCTACTACCCAACCCAACCGCGCCAATACGCGCCCTCCTCCCAACCCCACGTGGCCCACCCCCCCTCCCCCCCCACCCACACCCACCACACACCATCAAAGCCACCACTGTAACACACCGCCCACACACACGATCCATCGCCACACAAACCCCCAGGCAGACCAGCACCGCCACACCAAAGTGCGACGCCGGCACCCAAACCCCACGCACACCCACACCCAACACCTCACCGACTCCAACACCAACACCCACACCCAGACCCACACCCAGACCCACACGCCCACCCACACCAGCACCCACACCCACATGCCCCCCCACACCAACACCCACTCCCGCTCCCACACGCCCACCCACACCAACACCCGCCCCCACACCCACACCCTCACCCATCCCCACCCCAACACCCGCACCCACACACTCCCATGCCATACTTCAAGCAATTGAAGACAACCTCCCACAAGGAACAGCCGGAGACCCGCTGGGCTCCATAATTCAACTATTCATCGGCTTCCTCCGCACGTCAACCCTCACACCCCAACCCACATCCTCCACGCCACCAACCAACTACAACACCCTGAGCCACCAACATGGACAACCAGCATAATAACCGCAACACACACCCCACCCCACCCCAAACCAACCCCTCTGGCCTCACAGTCCTCTCCTGGAACTGTGCAGGCCTCCGGACAAAACTCACAACCCTCATCAACAAGTTAAAAACTGACCGCATAGACGTGGCTATGCTCCAGGAAACATGGAAGATAGAGCCCCCCCAGATCAAAGGCTAGACCACCTACCACATCCCCGCAGTGGAGTCACTAGTCGGAGGCAGACCTAAGGGAGGCACCACCACCTTAGTCAACAACCACATCCACGCCACCAAAATACCAACCCCCAGAAACAACCCCACAGCCGACACACTACGCATACGCCTTAAGCTGGCCACAACCACAATAGACACCTACAACATATACAACCCCTGCAACACCCAATACACCCTTGAGCGCACCCTCCAGGCACATGCCAACACAACAACCCACCAAATAATCATGGGAGACTTCAACACCCACCACTCCATCTGGGGACGCAACAACACGGACACCGCCAGAGGATGCACCCTACTCGCAGAGATCCTTGACTCGGCAAGCCACACCCTAATGAATGATGGTTCGCCCACTCATCGCAGCGGCTCGTCCATTGATCTCTGCATCCTAAACACGCAACTCGCAGCCACAGCCTCGTGGGAGCTGACTGACCTGTACTCAGACCACCACGCAGCGCTCCTGCGCACAGACGCTACCAAGGTCCCTCCTCCACCAAGCCCGGCCAGATTCAACCTGGACGGAGCCGACTGGGAAGCCTTCAATCAACACCTACAACACCTCACACATACCAACCCGCCCAACACTTGCGACGAACTCACCACCCTTGTCCGCCACGCCATGGAAGCCACCATCCAACAGACAACAAACCGCCGCCCCCCGGGCATCACCAACTCTCCCGCCATCAGGAGAGCCAAACACCACAAAAACAAACTCCTCCGCAAGCTCCGTTCCAACCCCAACCCAGGCACCCAAAGACTAGTCAGCATTGCCACTAAATGGTTGAACGAGCTCATCGCAACCGAAAACGACAGAAAATGGAAACTATGGTGCACCAAAATCTCATTTAACACCTCACTCACACGCCTCTGGCAGAAACTCCACAGCATACAGGGAATCACCCCACGGCCACCCCACGAACCAAACCCACTACAAACAGCTACAAACCAGCTCACCACCTTCATCAACAGAACAGACCCACAGCTTGGCCTGCCAAACACACACCTACAAACCCTCGCCAGAGACACCCCCCAGCAAGAGGAAGCCATCAACAACGCCATAGACCTCCCCTCCGCCCATGGCCTTGACCGCCCCCTCACAAAGACTGAGCTCGGGAAGGCACTCCAACCCCCCCGGAAGAGAACGAGTCCCGGAGCAGACGGCGTACCTACCACGGTCTGGACCCGCCTATCCACCCACAACAGGGAAACCCTGCTCCCCCTCCTAGACTCGGTCTACACACAAACAAACATACCCCAATCGTGGAAGGACGCGGTCATCGTCCCCATCCCTAAGAGGGGCCCGGACGAGTTCAGGCCGATCTCACTGCTGCAATCCCTCGGGAAGGTGATGGAGAGGATCGTACTGGGCCGGCTCGAGACCTTCTCCAGCGACCCGGACAGCGGCTTCCCCGAAGAACTTGTCGGGTTCCGAGCCGGGCGTGGCACGCAGCACGCCGTCCTCACCCTCGTCGAGGAGATAATACACGCCAGGGAAAGGCGCACTTGCGCGGCTGTTGTCTTCCTCGACCTGGAGAAGGCCTTCGAGCTGGTCGACCACAACGTGGTCCTCGCCTCCTTGGTTGAGCTGGGAGTCACCGGGAAGCCCCTGGCGTTCGTCAAAAATTACCTAAACAATAGGCGAGCCAGTGTCCGCTTCCAGGGCAGCACCTCCCCCTCGACCACCTGAAAAACGGCGTCCCACAGGGGGCTGTCCTCAGCCCCTTCCTCTTTAATGCCGTAGTCGCTGCCCTCATAAGCCGACTGAAAGCCGGCATAACCGAACGACGCCTCAAACACGTCAAAATACTCTGCTACGCAGACGACATCGCTGTAGTCTGGTCACGCACAAGGGACGTGGCCCTCCTCGCGGCGGATATCCTCCTCCTACTCAGCAGCTCCTGCTGCGAGCTGGGGCTTAAAATATCCGCGAGCAAAACCAAAGCCATGATGATGTTTGCTGATCAGCCTCCCCACCCCCTCCGTGCCGGGGATTTGGACGTCGACTGGGTGGAAACCTTCGACTACCTCGGAGTCAGGCTCGACCACCAACTCTCCATGAGCCCACTGGTTAAACACCTGACCACCAGAATGAACAAGAGACTTCTTCTAATGACTAGAATCTCCGGGTTCAACTGGGGATCACCAGCTGAAGTACTCAGCCTTTTTTACAAACAGGCCGTGCGGGCCCTCTACGACTATACAGCCAACACCGTTTCCTGGATCGGCTACTGCAGAGAGAGCCGCAAGACCCGCCTGCCTCCCAGTAGCACCCTGGCCAAAGACCTCCTCACCCTGGAAAGAGTCCAATACCAGGCAGCGCGACTCATCACCCGAGCTCGCAGGACAACCAGGGTCGAGATACTCCTCCTTGAGGCCGACCTCCCACCACTCCACCTGCGCGGACAACAGCTGCTGGCAAACCACCTCTGCCAAGCCCTGTCCACAGGCCACTCCAGCTTCTACCGCAGCGCAGCCTCCTGCCTTCAAAACGGCCCAGGACGGCGCCTCGGCCTCTCCTGGGGTGCGAAAAAGGCAATCCGCACCCTCAAAGGAACACACGGGCTGGCACTCGCTGACATCCCTGACCTCCGGGCAAGACCCCCCTGGTACTCTGTGCCCGTCGAGGTGAGACTCACCAGCCTCTGCTCAGCCCGAGCCAACTACCCTACTATAGTCCTCAAGACCCTGGCACAGGAGACCATTGCCCGGGCCAAGGAGGACTTCCCTCTAGCCACTACGGTCTACACCGACGGCTCGCTCAACCCTAACACTGGCCGAGCCGGGGCTGGCTACTTCCTGCCAGATGGGCAGGCTAGACGCCTTATCAGGGTCACGGACTACTCCTCCACCCTCGATACAGAGCTCGCCGCCATCCACCACGCATTGACCCACCTCCGGCACTGCAGCTGCATAGTGGTCACCGACTCACTAAATGCAGTCCGCAAGATCAAGGACCACAGAGCTAACCACTCTCTGGCCACCTTGATCCAGAACACCATCATCACCAGGCATGCAGCCCAACTCGACACAGTGCTGGCCTGGGTCCCCTCCCACATAGGACTTTCCGGAAATGACCAGGCCGACTCAGCTGCTCTGGATGGCTCCCGCCGTCCTGAGATCGACCTCGTCATAGACCACTCCCTGTCCAAGCTCAAAGCCACCCACGCTAGAGCCACTAAAGCCCTGTGGGAGGCTTCCCTCAGCAACATCGCCGTCAGGAACCCATACTCCATCAGTTGGGCCTGGCACAGAAATGTCAGAGCGCGCCTACCAACCCCAAAAAACCTCTCTGCATCCGTGCAAGAGGCGGTCACGCGCTTCAGGACTGGATACAGGCGGTTCATCGACACCCCTGGATTGCAACGATGTCCATGCGGTGACAAAGTCTTCAACGTCGCCCACGTCTTGGCGTCATGTGTGGCCTTTGACAGGACCGCCATCCGAGACTTCCTTGGCCCACCCCACGGCTTGCCCGACACCCGAGCTGCGCTCGCCATCCTCGAGAGACTCTCCGATTCCTCATGGGAGTCACTCGGTAGGTTCTACAACCAAAACTACCACACCTTCGAGATTGTCGGTGGCCCCGAACCCATCACCGACGACTCCGAACCCAATGGCAGCGACAGTGACTGGTAACCACTGTCCCACCCGGGAGCCCCGTGAGGTCCCACCTGACGCAGCCCCCACGCCGGGAGCCCCGTGAGGTCCCACCCGGGAGCCCCGTGAGGTCCCACCAGACGCAGCCCCTACGCAGGGAAGCCCTGTGAGGTCCCACCAGACGCAGCCCCTACGCGGGGAAGCCCCGTGAGGTCCCGCCCGGGAGCCCCGTGAGGTCCCACCAGATGCAGCCCCTACGCAGGGAAGCCCCGTGAGGTCCCACCAGACGCAGCCCCTACGCGGGGAAGCCCCGTGAGGTCCCGCCCGGGAGCCCCGTGAGGTCCCACCAGACGCAGCCCCTACGCAGGGAAGCCCCGTGAGGTCCCACCTGGGAGCCCCGTGAGGTCCCAAAAAAAAAATAAAAAAATAAAAACCTCTTACTACCCACCCTCCGACGAGGGCCCGGTGTGCCAGCGCGCCGCCCACTGCCCCCCCTGCCAATGACACCGGATCCCGCTTAGATCTCCGGTCGAGGTACAGGACCTTGGACCGATAACGCGTTGCCACTGCCGGGCCTCCGCCTCACCACAAAAAAAATAAAAAAATAAAAAAAATAAAATAAAATAAAGAACGGGCAAGATCCAGCCCCCACACCAGGAGCCCCGTGCGGTCCTGCACACACCCAGCTGACGGGCCTCGGCCCCTGCACCCACAACGCCGGTTCCCACCTCGACCACCGACGGAGTGGGTGCCGGGGCCGCTGATCCAGTCACACCCACCACATCACCCCGCTCCAAGACCTATTTTCTATTTCTCTCCACCACCCTCCCTCCGATGAGGACCCGGATGACCGACCCACAGCCATGGCCTGCTACCAATGAAACCGGATCCCGCTTCGATCTCCGGCCGAGGTACTGACCGTGGGCCCAAGAACGTCACCACTCCCGTGCCACCGCAGCGCAAGCCAGCTCACAGACCACCACGCGCCCCCCGCCACCACGTGATGGCCTAGCTCCCGGACACCTCCTCTACGAACACCACTTCCCCTACAGAAGACAAGTCTCCAACCAAAGATTGGGCCGATTTATCGGAGCCTCTCTATAATGTTGCAGTCCTGCAACCGGTAACCGTCCTAAGGTTACGAACACCCCATATGTATGTATGTGTCCCATTCTTCATATTTCTCATGAAGACTGCTTCCTCACAGGTCCGCCGCATACATATACCTACATGTTTGCACCGTCTGTGTGTGTATCTGTGTCTGTGTGTGTGTCTCTGTCTCTTTGTGTGTCTCTGTATGTGTCTCTGTGTCTGTGTGTGTGTCTGTGTCTCTGTGTTGTGTCTCTGTTGCTGTGTGTGTCTCTGTGTGTGTCTCTGTGTGTGTGTTTCTGTGTCTGTGTGTGTGTCTGTGTCGTCTGTCGCTACGGTGTCGCTATGGTGTCGTTACGGTGTTTGTACCGTCCCATTTCTTCATATATCATATGGAGACTGCTTCCTAACAGGTCCGCCGCATATACCTACATGTTTGCACCGTCCCATTCTTCGAGTATCACGAGTCATATTTCTCATGAAGACTGCTTCCTAACAGGTCCGCCGCATAGTCTAATACACATGTTTGTACCGTCCCATTTCTTCATATAAAATATATGGAGACTGCTTCCTAACAGGTCCGCCGCATAGTCTAACACACATGTTTGTACCGTCCCATTTCTTCATATATCATATGAAGACTGCTTCCTCACAGGTCCGCTGCATAAACCTACATGTGATAATGAGTGTGATAGTGAGTGTGATAGTGAGTGTGATAGTGAGTGTGATAGTGAGTGTGATAGTGATAGTGAGTGTGATAGTGAGTGTAATAGTGAGTGTGATAGTGAGTGTGAGTATGATAGTGAGTGTGATAGTGAGTGTGATAGTGAGTGTGATAGTGAGTGTGAATGTGATAGTCAGTGTGATAGTGAGTGTGAGTGTGATAGTGAATGTGAGTGAGTGTGTGTGGTTTATCACACACACAGAGACACACACACACAGACACACACACACAGACACACACACAGACACAGAGACACAACACACAGACACACAGACACATACAGAGACACACACAGAGACACACAGAGACACCCACAGAGACACACACGCAGATACACCACTGAATATTCGCCCGGCAATAAAATATCTCCGACCTCGTTTGTCGTTCACGGGTCGTCAGAGTGCCGCGGCACTGTCGCGGCACTGTCGTCCGCTTGTCGTCCGAATTGGCCCGAATTTGCATAGGTCGTCGGGTTTTCACAAAATCCAAGTCGCTGGGCTGTCGTCGCCGCTTGTCGTCGTAGTGTGACAGCTACATTACCCTCCGTTATGGCGCGTTAGTTTAGTTCCCAAACACCTATCTGATATGGATGAGATATTGTGAGAGAGTGTGCGTTAGACTAGGGGGCGGTGGTGACGGCAGGGAGTAGGGTGGGGGTAGGGGTACTGTGTGGGGGGGGGGGGGGAAGGTATGGCGTTACCTAGGTTTTCTTTAGTACTGCATGTATATATATATACAGTAACTATGTCCGACGCGTCCTGGCAACCCACTCACCCCAATAAATTACCAATGCTATTTTAATGCCCAAACTACTTAGTAAAAACTATATATATATATATATATATATATATGCATATGCAGTAACTATTTGAGACGCGTCCTGACAACCCACCCAGCCACACTAAATTAACAATGCTATTTTCATGCACAAACTACTAATACTATGCACACAAAAAACTACTTTTCTCTCTATATATAATCTATATATAGTAACTATGTAGGACGCATCCTAACAAGCCACCCCACCCACCCCCAATCAATTCCTAATGCCATTTTATGTTTAAACTATAAAATGTTATGCTAAAATTCTCACTTAACTACTGAACTGGTTCATCAAAGACCGTGGTATATGCTGTCCTGTCGGCCGGAAAGTGCATAAAATAGACCCCTTGCTGCTTATTGGAAACAGTAGCCTATGTGGTGGCAGTGGGTTTCCTCTAAAAAATGACCAAATGTTTGACGTCCAATAGCCGATGATAAAAACCAATGTGCTCTAGAGGCGTCATTAAATAAAACAAACTTTCCTCACTTAACTAATTTTTCTGGCACGACGTAGTATGTTATCCTATGTAAAATATTTGGATAATTTCAGTGCAATCTACGTACATTTAGAAACAAATATATGACAGGAAACGTATCAAGTTTGATCATCAGGATGCAAATATAGATATGTATATTATCCCCTGGACACTTGCATAACTATGACTTTTACATGTTTAAACACGGCTGGAAAGACTATTTCTCAACCTCACCCAATCACTGAAGTTAAAGCTGCATTACCATGTCAAAACCCAAACACTTACTAAGTGACTTTAGTTAGATTTTAACTACCATGAGATACTGGTGCTGTATTTAGCATTTGGTGCTGCATAGAAGGACATACTAACTAAGTCAATTTAACACAACCAGTTACTGCTGAAGTCTACCGGGGTCAGAGTTTTGGCATGCATACCAAAATTAGTTTGGCATGTTTCCACTTCAAATTTCTCCCAAGTTAGTCATTTAAAGTGAAAGTTACTTCAAATTAAAGTAATGTAGATTATACTGATCAACTTAATACAGTTATCTCAGTAAATATTGCCACGACTAATTACTAAATGTACCGGGCGGGATGGCCGAATACACAAAATACAAAGAGCACTGGCTGACTTCCGGTGTGGGAGGTCGTGGGTTAGAACCGCCGCCGAGTCAAACCAATGTCAATGGCTTACAAGATTAATAATTGTCACGACCTAGCCTCGCATTCAGCATTAATAGGATAGGGCAAGCACTGGTCATAGCTCAGTATCAGGACAATGTGACAGTGGGATATTGGCTCAGTCTCCCACTGGGGTGGCACTATAACTTTATAAGGTCACCATGAGCGTGCACTGTCACAAGTCGGCATCGCTCCTGATATAACCTTAGATGTTGCTAGGGTGAAAGCCACAACAAACAAACTGATGTAGTTGGCAAAGTAACGCTCTATCCCAACATCAATTTGTTGTACACATTTCTAATGTATGCTATTACTCAGTGTGACCTGATTAAATGACCATTTCTTCATGTTCTTTGCCACCTAAAGGCTGCATTCCATATATGCGTAATGCGAAATGCGAATGCGAATGCGACAAAAAATCGAAACGCCTTGAAACCTATGAGCTACATTCCATATACGCGTAATGCGTAATGCGAATGCGAATGCAAATAAAATCCATTATCCCGATCGCTCCATGTAGCGATCGGTGCGTAATGCGTAATGCGTAAAGGTGCTGCGAATAGAAAAGCATCAGTCACATTTGTCCATTGATATAAGGCTGGAGGAGGCGACTGATAATTACGGACAGCCATGTAGGTTTATGCGGCGGACCTGTTAGGAAGCAGTCTTCATATTTGGGACGGTCCTAACATCCCTCTCTGTGTGTCTCTCTGTGTGTGTATCTGTGTCTGTGTGTGTGTGTCTCTGTGTCTGTGTGTGTGTCGGTGTGTGTGTCTCTGTGGGTGTGTCTCTGTGTGTGTGTCTCTGTGTGTGTCTGTGTGTGTGTCTCTGTGTTGTGTCTATGTGTGTGTATCTGTGTGTGTCTGTGTGTCTCTGTGTGTGTCTGTGTGTGTGTGTGTCTCTGTGTGTGTCTCTGTGTTGTGTCTCTGTGTCTGCGAACAGAAAAGCATCAGTCGCATTTGTCCATTGATATAAGGCTGGAGGAGGCGACTGATAATTACGGACAGCCGTGTAGGTTTATGCGGCGGACCTGTTAGGAAGCAGTCTTCATATTTGGGACGGTCCTAACATCCCTCTCTGTGTGTGTGTCTCTGTGTGTGTATCTGTGTCTGTGTGTGTGCCTCTGTGTCTGTGTGTGTGTCTGTGTGTGTGTGTCTGTGTGTGTCTGTGTGTGTGTGTCTGTGTATGTGTGTGTCTGTGTGTGTCTGTGTGTGTGTCTGTGTGTGTCTGTGTCTCTGAGTCTATGTGTGTGTCTCTGTGTTGTGTCTGTGTGTGTATCTGTGTGTGTCTGTGTGTGTGTCTGTGTGTGTGTCTCTGTGTTGTGTCTCTGTGTCTCTGTGTGTGTCTGTGTCTTTGTGTCTCTGTTGCTGTGTGTGTGTCTGTGTGTATCTCTGTGTCTGTGTCTGTGTCTCTGTGTGTATGTATCTGTGTCTGTGTGTGTCTCTGTGTGTGTCTGTGTGTGTGTCTGTGTGTGTGTCTCACAGACAGAGACACACACAGAGACACGGAGACACAGACACACACATAGAGACACACACAGAGACACAGAGTCACACACACTTTTTATATACTTTTTATATACTTCACTGCATAGCGCATAACGCATAACGCAATACGCATTACGCGTATATGGAATGATGGCATTCGCATAACGCATAACGCATTACGCGTATATGGAATGCGCCCTTAAGTTTGCAAGTCCCCGAGAAGAGCGTTTCTCACAACTGAGTTGGCCAACTCTGTATGTGTAGTCTTTGTGAGCGAAGACATGGTTATCTCATTTGTAGCACATGTTGTACAGATTTACGCAACTGTCCTGAGGGTAGTGAGCTAACTAACCAGGAGGGCGTCACGTGGTCTACGTCAGGTGTCACGTGACGTAACATGACATCACGTGACCAAGCTGCAAGGCGGCCATGTACACGCCCCACTCCCACCCCCCTCCTGTTCCCTCCCTGTCCTCTCTTAAATTCTGTACCCCACGTCCCAATCAACCCATGGAGGACCCCCCCCCCACCCACCTCCACCCACACCCACACCCGCACCACACCACACCCACACACCCCTATCCCGACAGGAGACCTACCCGCGCGCGCACACCCTCCTCACTCCCCGCGGAGTAGCATCCTCCCACCCTCCCACTTCCCCCTGTAGGACCCCCCCACTCCCCACCCCCAAGAAGATCACCTCCAACACACCCCCATCGGCATGAGTTCCCACTGTCTAAGGTCGGTACCCGTCCTCATATGCCTTTACATGTTCCCAGGATGTAAAACTCCAACAACCAAACAAGAGGAGCTCCTAGACACACATCCTTCCCATTCCACCCTGGAGGAGCACCCCACATGGAGCCCCCCCCCCCCCCCCCCCCACTGAAGATGCCCCTAAACAACCGCGCCACCCATAGTCTTAGATGAGCTTCCCCTTACACCCTCTTGACCCTGGAGAAGCACATGTCCTCCTCCCCACATTTCCACACAACCCCGCCGGGAGGAGCGAGCATCTTATCAGGCGTGCCCCACTCAGAAGACTACTGGAGGAGTTCTGAGCGTCTCCATGCGCCGCGGATGTAGAAAGAAGGGTGGTGGAGTGGTGGTGTGGCGGAGTGGTGGTGTGGTGTAGTCGTGGTGTGGTGGAGTGGGGATAGAGGGTGGGTGGTGAGTAAAAAAAAAACCCACCAACATCAACCCACCTCACCCGTCCATTACGGCATCACCACTAGGGTGTGTCATATTGGTGATGGTACACCACTTCGTCATACTCTCACAGCCCGCCAACGCCTAGGTATGACATCGACGTTGAGCTCTTCAAGATGTCGACAGGCTTGTTTGGCGAGCCGGGGGCGTGTTATCCGAGCACCGGGGTCAGCGCAGTTATAATAACACAAGGTGGGGGATAGTACACAGGGTGTCTCCGTCTGGGTGTGGGTGTGTGTGTGTGGGGGGGGGGGGGTGTCTCTCAAGGCGCACTCCCCGGGGCGCCTGAGTGAGCAAGTGAGGGACTCTTTTTTCCCCCATCTTTTTTCTTCTGTTTTTCCTCCCCCACCCACCCTTCTTTGTTTGAGCGGGTCTATGTCTATGGGACCCGTACATCTGCGCATACGGTACCCCATTGCAGCCACTTTCCTCAATGTTTTGTATTATAAATTAATATATATATACAATATTATATACAATATATCATTATGTATACAATGTCATATATTTTGTCATTATATGTACTATATTATATAGGATGTAATTATTTATACAATATTATAAATCAATGTTGTGTATAATATATATACAATAGTATATACAAGATATCATTATATATACGATATTATATAGGATGTCATTATATATACAATAGTATATATAATATATAATTATTTATGTAATATTATATATAAGATATCATTATATATACAATTTTATATTTAAAGATATTGTAGTGGTCTGCACTGACCTCTCAGGCAAGTAACCACATAGACAGGTAGGCGTGGGGAGTGTATTGATATCAGGGAGCCTAGGTGGTGTAATGGTTAGCACACTGGCCCGGAATGCAAAGAGATGTGGGTTCGAGTCCCGCTCTAGGCACAGTATTTCCCATTTTCATCACCCCCACGACACTGTTGCCGTGATCAGGATCCTGTACAAGCTTTGCGCTGTATGGTTGTTGAACCTACCCTGTGTATGTATGTGTTAGTGCATTGCCTGTATGTATGTAATTGTAAGCATTACAAGACTTACAATTCCAGGGGGACGAGTGTAGTGGTCTGCACTGACCTCTCAGGCAAGTAACCACATAGACAGGTAGGCGTGGGGAGTGTATTGATATCAGGGAGCCTAGGTGGTGTAATGGTTAGCACACTGGCCCGGAATGCAAAGAGATGTGGGTTCGAGTCCCGCTCTAGGCGCAGTATTTCCCATTTTCATCACCCCCACGACAATATTATATATGCAATATTATATATAGGATATCATTATCTATACAATATTATTATATAATACCATTATGTATACAACAATATATCTAAGAATTTATATCTACAATATTATATATAAGATTTCATTATAGAGTATATACAATTATATATAAAATTGTGCATCTAGTTAAAATCCCAGCCGGTAGTGACCACTGCAGGCGTAACTGACCACTCACTGGTGGGGCCAGTGGCTAGAACAGGAACTAACAGGGCCATCATTAGTTGCGCACCCAATATGGATAGAACTGTGTGCGAAGACAGTCCTTATTTATATTCCCATAATGTCATTATGCAGCACATATAGTATCACAATTATGCAATACACCATGCATAATCACAGTGGATGTGGTATGTGTCGTATATTTAATGTGCAAATATTATTATTACTATCAATCATCATCATCATCATCATCATAATCAATGAATCCTGGTTAGTTCCATGAGTGGCCACTCTCTTGAACTGGTCCCCATATCGGCCTCTCCATCGATCTAGTTGGCTAGGGGGCGCCACCAGCCACATGCGCCTGCCCGCATACGTCACCACTTGCCAGACGTTTTTGATACATATTTGATTTAATTCAAGATGACAATTTCCTATGTGGTATCCGTCGGAAGTGAACAGGTTGAAAACAAATAAAACTTCTACATTAAGCTCCCTGTACCGGACATGCTGGCCGAATTAGTATTAATAGTAGAGTGCAGGCTTCCCATGCAGAAGGTTGGGAGTTTGATTCCCAGCCAACTCAACCTAATAACTCACAAAATTGATGCTTGTCACTACCTAGCATGGCGCTCGGCATTACTAGGACAGGCTAAGAACTGGATAGCTCAGTATCAGGATAATGTGACTGAGTGGGATATCGGGTCATTGTCCTGACGGCCTGATCTCCCATTGGGGAAGCACTACAAAATTGCCATGAGTGTGCACTTTCACAAGTCTGTACCCGTCCTGGTATGACCATAGATGTTGCTAGGATGTAAAATACCAACAAGCAAACAAGTAAACTCCCCGTGTAATACATAGCATTTCCAGACCATGCACATATTTACGGCAGTAGGTAGTTAAAGCCCCAGTCAGACCTCACCGGATTGAGGAACCGGATAGAAAACGGACACTGTCCTGTGAAATACGGCAATGTATGGTTTATATACGTTGGCATCTGACGTGTCTGTTATCTGTCCGGTGGTGTCTGGCGGTGTCCGGTACAAGTTTTGAACATGCACAAAACTTGTACCGGACACCGCCGGACTGAGGTGTACGGTTGGTGTCCGTTTTAAGTCCGTTTAGACCGTTTTGTCCATTACTCATCCGTTAGGTGTCCGGTTTGTATCCTGAAAAGTCTGTTGATGGTGCTGCGGGAATTCGGTCCGTCGGTTTTTGGTACGCCCGTGAACAGTCCGGTAGGTGTCCAGTTGGTGTCCGGTTGGTGTCCGGTTGGTGTCCGTTTGGTGTCCGGTCCATCTGTTTGACATTCGGTTGCCGTCCAGTTCTCGTCTGGTTCTCGTCCGTTGGCTATTCGTTAATGTTTTCTTGTCTGTTTAGCGTCCATGTCGTCTGGCGGCCATTGCAACAGTTCGACACCGAATTAGACAATCCTTTGTCCGGTGGTGTCCGGTACTCAGTCCGGTACTCAGTCCGGTAAGGTCTGACTGGGCTTTTAGGGAAAATATGAAAACATTTAATGAATTGCTTATTGCATGATATGGTGTTTTGGGTTCTCTATGTGATTTTGAAATCACTGACACATCACAGTTGCTGATATGAAAACTCGCGAGCTCATTTTGATATAGGCGCGGTTATATTCCTCTCAGGCTTGAAACCCATATCGTGTAATAAACTTTAATATCTCCATTGCAGTGCGAACTAGGCGAGCATTAAAATGCTACAGTAATGGCATACTAAATATTCTGTGAAATCACAATAATAAAACCTTATTACTATTCGTTTCATTTGTTTGTTAACAAAAAAAACTTGAACCGTGACAAAATCAACAGATATAGAGATCTGTAAATATTCTAAAATTCAAGTTATAATATATTCAAGTAGGAATATGTTTGTTTTGTTTGTTTGTTTGTCATTGTTTTACGTTCTAGTGACATCTCAGGTCATATCAGGGTGGATACCGACTTGTGAAATTGCACACTCATGGTGACTTTATAGTGCTGTCCCACTGGGAAACCAGGCCACCAGCACCATGACCTGATATCCCACTCTGTTACATTATCCTGGCACCGAGGCAACTAGTCCTTGCCCTATCTTAATAATGTCGAACGCCAGGCTAGGAAGTGACAAGTATCAGTTTTTAAGTCATTGGTTTGACTCGATCAGGATTCGAACCCATGAACTCATGGGTTCGGATCTCCCAATCTCCCAAAACAGGAGACGGACGCTCTACTCATTCAGCCACCCCTTCTGGTCTGGTTCCCTTTTGAGAATAATAAACCATCGGTAAGAGCGCCGGCTTCTCGTGGGTTCTATCCCCAGCCGAGACAAACCGATGAGTTAGCAAAGTTATGTGTAGCTGCCTAACCTGGCACAAGTCGGAACAGGAATGTAAGATTTCTGTGATTTTGATGATTTTTGGTAATCGCTGATTAATTTATTATACCGACCCACCCACGGGGAGGCTTAAGACTAACGCATGTAGATATATATACAAATACATAAACAATACTCCTAGTCCTACTGAACATGACTTCGCCAAAATCCAGCAAACGGAAACGGAAATAGCACTGTATGGGCGCTGCCATTTGTAAACTCGTACCGAGAAACCGAGAAAAATCCAGCAAACGGAAACGGAAATCGCTAGTCGAGCTTCGCTCCGCAGCAAAGAGCTGCCATAGAATTTGCCTGCTGCCATATAATTTGCCGATACGCACAGTTCAAAACTTAGATTTTATTCAAAAATAAAAGAAATAAAGAACAATTTGGCATCAACATGGGTGCACAAATGAAATATTAATAGTTTATTCCGCGGAAATGACGGCCGTATTTGATTATCACGACCGCGAATCGGGTCACCCCAGTTGTTGTTGTTTTGGGGAGTTTTCAGTCGCATTGGTGCGCTGAATGCTGCAAACACCCGAGTTGCTAGAATTTCAAATCGAACACCTCGAGTGGAGTAAAAAAATACACGCGCCATCATAAAATACTTTGCTGTAGTTATATCGGGGGGGTCGGCCCTAAGCATCGCTTATACATATTAAGCTGTTAACTTTGGAGAGATTTGAATTGAAAACATGTTAAATTATTGTTGGTCGACATGTACATGTTGTAAGAGTAGATACTCCAGCAGTAACAGATTCTATTAACTACACTTTCCATACCCTTCCACGTAGCGAGAAATATAGTGCAACAATATCTAAGTTGAACATATAGGATCAAATCTAAGATTTTTAGTTCCACTAATTTAAAGCTCGCATCGGTCTAGTGACAGGATAATATGACTGAGTGGGATATCAGGTCATGGTGCTGGTGACCTGGTCTTCCAGTGGGGCAGCACTACAAAGTCACCATGAGCACGCACTGTCACAAGTCGGTACCCGTCCTGATATGACCTTAGATGTTGTTAGGACGTAAAACAACAACTAGGCATCTTTAATATACATGGGAATAGACAATGTCCAGCATGTTGGCGTGTACACTAAAATAATTAATCTAATGGCCGGAACACACCTACCGTTTTTCCGCACCCACCTACCGTATACGATCTAAAACTGCCCAAAAATCGCTAGGTGTGTGCCCCCCGCGCACACCTACCGATTGCGATTCGCGCATAAAAGTTTTAGTGCTAAAAGCGGCCGTTTACGATTGCGATTCGCGATTCGAAAAACGAATCGGCCCGTTTTCAGTTTTAAGCGGGTCGGGTCAAGTGGCGAGTTTTAGTGCACGAATCGTAAATGGTAGGTGTGTACCGGCCATTACACTGCCATCATCTCCACAGAGTTAACCCTTTGCAATGAAAGTCCCTTCAAAGTAAAACAAGGCAGACTATAAATATAATTAATGATCAACCTAATAGAATTTGTTTTTAAAGAAAGAATCAAAGCAAAAAGGGAACCTCAAAATTATCGGATTATGCAACTTTAATCACACATCAATATACCACGTCACAGCCTACGTCACAATATCACGTGGTCATTAGCGTCAAGTGCCGCTGTGATGTGACGTTGTCTGCTGCTCAGGGTCATGTGACCAGGGACGATGATGGAGGGTCCACAAGGCAGCTGTCTTTCTTTCCCCTCCCCCTCCCACCTTTCTGCCTCCCCCCTTCCCGCTCCCTCTTTAAAAAAAAATCCCATTGTTAGAGTTATTTTCCTTTGTATTTTGCGCTGAGTTTCGCTCGGCTGGAACCGGTTTAATCGTCTTCCGCCTCATTTCCGGCGCGCAGCCTATAAGACGGGGAAGTGGGACGTGCTAATAAACCATCTGCGCCATCTTTTTTGGCTTTGTTTTTTTGGGTAGCTTTTTGTTGTGTGTGTGTTACAAATTTATAATGAAGTTCGGCGGCGTTGAGTGTGAATTTCTAAAAGGGGGTACCATTTTCTTCTTTTAATTGGATTATCTTTTATGTGTAGAGAGTTGGGCAGGGTGGACATTTTGAATTATTTCTGTATTTGTTAATTTTGAACAGTTAAAAATAAATGCCATATAGCTTGCCCCTGTCCACATAGGGACGCTTAGTGAATATTGATAGCTATTATATATACAAAATTAAGATGGCAGTAATACTAATTAATATATTAAGCTCATGTGGTATCTACAGACATAACTACATCATTAAAAAAAACTTAAATACAAATTCAGCTATATATGTATATATATATATATTTCATTTTGTCTTGGATAATATTTGTATAAAAATCTGAACTAATTAACAGTGTTGTTGTCGATATAATAACTATATGGAATAGAATGCACAATGCAAATGATATACACGTATATACATACCGAAAAGTTCGTGTAAACCCCTACCGATATTAAAATAAATAGTTCTATATGATTGTATGTTTTTATAACCTTTTATATCTTAGGCAGCTATTTGTGCCACACTGTATTTCTAAATATGCTCAGCGAAAACTTCACTTCTGCAGCATCTATGTTGGCGTCACAGTATAGATACATAATGTTGATGACAATTCCATGTAACCCCATTCCCTCTCCCTTCCCCTTCCCTGCCCCCCCCCCCCGTCACATAATATATATGTATTCTACTAGTATACATATATAGATAATGTGGAGACGATGTTAGTTAATTTGGAGCCAGTAGTTGGTGTCAATACCGTTATATAATAGCCGTAGCGAGGCGGGGTTCGATTTACTGCGGACCGATCGATCGCCGATGGCGCCATCAACGAGGACTGAGGTCACTAGTCGCAACCACCGTTTTCGGCATTCACTTTGCTGACGTTTGTGTGCGTGTGCGTGCTTGATGGACATGAAGAGATTGTAAGGGGGATGGACATATATGCTGGTGTCGCAGTTTCGGCGCCCGGTCAGTTTCAGCTGCCTGTCAGTTTCATGTGCATGCGTCAATATCTAACATCATCGTCACTAACCTTATAAATTTAATATAATGTTTTTGGTAAAGATGTTTTCTACATGTGAACAAAGTGATTTGTTTCTAGGTGGTGTGGTTTTAGAGATATATCACTTTTCCTGTATTTTCTGTATGAAGATTGCTAGCGACCATTGACAATGCCTTGAATTTGATGGTATGTGCAGTGCAAAACCTTAGTTTTATTCAAAATCAATACAAATCAAGAACCCTAACCTTATAAATTTAATACAGTCCTTTTGGTAAAGATGTTTTCTATATGTGTACCAAGCGATTTGTTAATAGGTGGTGTAGTTTTAGAGATATTTCACTTTTGCTGTATTTTCTGTATGAAGATTGCTCACGACCATTGACAATGCCTTGAGTTTGAGTCTATACGGGCGGTGGAAACTGACCGGGCACTGAAACTGCGACACCGGAGGTCAGATTAAAAGTTACTCAGCACAACTCAGTGTTGTTATTTTCTTGGAGTACACATTTATATACGTGCATATATGTGTGTGTTGGGGTTTTACGTCCTGGCAACAGCTAAGGTCATGTCAGGAGGGCCATCAGGTGGCGACTTTACAGTGCTTCCCCACTGGGAGATCAGGCTACCGGCACCATGACCTGATTTCCCACTTAGACAGTAAGTCAGTACTCCTTATGACAGTTCCAATAAGACGCTACTAGTCTGGTGTGTAGAGACAGTAAGTCAGCACTCCTAATGACAGTTCCAGTGAGACGATACTTGTCTGGTGTGTGGAGACAATAAGTCAGCGCTCCGAATGACAGTTCCAGTGAGACGCTACTTGTCTGGTGTGTGGAGACAGTAAGTCAGCGCTCCTTACAACAGCTCCAATAAGACACTATATGTCTGGTGTGTGGAGACAGTAAGTTAGCGCTCCTTACGACAGGTCCAGTAAGACACTACTTGTCTGGTGTGTGGAGACAGTAAGTCAGCGCTCCTTACGACAGGTCCAGTTCGTTCAGCTAACTGCACCCAGTGACCTTAGGAAAGCCCTCAGGGCGTCGCTTGTCTCACTGTCTCCTTTTCACAAAACAAACGCGCACCCGCTCCTAAATCAGCGCCACAGTACCACATCCCCAATTAGCAGGCAGGATTTGGAACTCCCCTTTCAAACAGTGTCTTTCCTACTAATGGACAAGGGCGCATGCTGCGAGGGGTTATACTTGTATGTATCTACGTCTATGGTATGTGATGCACCTGAGAAGTTTAATGGGATTTTTAGGTGGGTGGGTGCCCCCCCTTCAACCCCCCCTCCCCATCTATCTCTCTTCTTCCTCAGCCGCCGGGCACTAGACAATGAGTCGAAATGTTGGCACCGGTCATCTAGGGGTCAGGTAGTCGGTGACCTGGGCATTGGCCCAGGGGGGGGGGAGGATGAAAGAACTGGCCAGCCAAATGGTTTGACCATTTGATATGTTCAGCAGGGCTGGCAGTATAATATGTACATGTGTGTGGGTCAGTACGGTTTACACACACTCGGCTACACAGAGATTATTGTTGTTTCACAAACTGTTCCTCAATCCGTGTTGAATAAAGAAATGACACATGTATTATATATTAAATTCAGTGAATCATATATATATATATATATATATATATATATTATATGTGATGTATAAGCATTATGCAAGTATAAAGGCGTGGAAGTGAACTATTGTCATTAGTGTCTGTTATTGTCACTGTGCATGCTACTCTATGGGTTGGCTTCCCGAATCCCAGTCACGTGACCGCTGGCGCGACCATCGGTCCTAATCATCCCCAACTGACATGTCACACTGTCACTCGTGGCTGAAGCTTTTTAAACATGCACTATTTTCCATTTGAGTAGTAGGCCAAAGAAAAGGTTGCTGTGCTAATAAAGCTTTTTTTTCTATATAGACAGATAGAAGATCTCATTGAAGCTTCTTTTCCTAGTAAGCTAAATAAAAGTTGATATGCTAATAAAACTGTTGTTTTTCTTGATAGAAGATCTTATTGAAACTTCTTCTCGTAGTACGCTAAATAAACAGTTTTTGTCCTAATACAAAAAACTGTGTTGTTGTTTATAGATATTATTGAAGCTACCTTTCCTAGTAAGCTAAATTAAAAGTTGTTATGCTAATAAAACTAATTTTTCTTTATAGAAGATCTCATTGAAGCTTATTTCCCTAGTAAACTAAATAAAGAGTGGTTATGCTAACAAAACTTGTTTGTTCTTTATAGAAGGTAGTCATAAATAGAGTCATATAGAATCTTCCTTCCGGTGATGTGTGTGTACAGTAAAACCTCTCTAACCAACCAACTGCACAGATCGACCACTCCCCTATATTGATCGCTTTATTTGGGTCCCAAACGATCACCCATACAATACCATTGTAACGGAATGAAAAACTCCCTAATCTGACCACCTCCCTAATAAATGGACAATTTAAAGTATGTCGCATGGTCGGTCGATTTAGAGAGGTTTTACTGTATATTTTTTTTTGTCGGCGGGGCAAGGGTGGGTGGGAAAAGTCAAATTCTTGGCTGAAAACGTGATGGATTGCCTGTGTATATTGCGCACTCATGCAGTTGTGTGCGCGCGCATCGCCGCCGGTTAGGGCCTTGGTGAGCTGACCACCAGAGGGTAAATGGCACTCGCCTCATGCATGTATGCATGGTGCCTTCTGACAGCTGCGTCACCTGGACACTCACAAACGATGGTGATATATTGCGACATAAAACACAGGTTAACTTACTCCATATGTCAGGCAGCAATTCACTATTAAAGGTGGCATTATCTTCATCCTGATCAACAAACATAATTCAGTATTAAAAGTGGCAATATCTTCATCCTTATCAACAAACATAATTCAGGATTAAAGGTGGCAATATCTTCATCCTTATCAACAAACATAATTCAGGATTAAAGGTGGCATTATCTTGATCCCTGTCAACACACATACTTAAGTATTAAAGGTGGCATTATCTTCATTCTTATGAAAACACATAATTCAGTATTAAAGGTGGCATTATCTTCATTCTTATAAACAAACATAATTCAGTAATAAAGGTGGCATTATCTTCATCCTTATCAAGAAACATAATGCAGTATTAATGGTGGCATTATCTTCATCCTTATCAACAAACATAATTCAGTATTAAAGGTGGCATTATCTTCATTCTTATCAACAAACATAATTCAGTATTAAAGGTGGCATTATCTTCATTCTTATCCACAAACATAATTCAGTATTAACGGTGGCATTATCTTCATCCCTATCAACACACATAATTCAGTATTAACGGTGGCATTATCTTCATCCTTATCAACAAACATAATGCAGTATTAAAGGTGGCATAGTCCAATAGTTTTGAGTTTCTGCCATTTTTCCGCGATAAAAATATTTGGTTGATCATTATAATCTATGTTGCTTTAGTATGATTGTTTGTTTATTGGGGGTTTACATCATGTCACCAGCTTTAGTCTGAAGTCACTTTAATTTTAAATGATAAACTTTTGGAAATATCTTAGGTGAAAAAGTGTCATGTTAACTTTTGGCAACCACATGAAAATTCTGAATCTGACATGTTGGACTTCAGCAGTAACATATTCGATTAAACTGACATAATATTCCTTCTATCCAACAAAACGATGCTTAATAAGTGGACATGTACTTGAATTTGATATGTAGGATCAATTCTAGGGATTTTTTTTGTGCTTTTAATTGGTTTGTATTCATCGGATTATGCAGCTTTAACCCCCCAGATTTGAGACTTTCGCTATGCTTGATTAAATGTCTATGTGAGTGAGTGTACAATAAAGAATATACCGGTTAGGTAGCAGCTTGAGTATAACAGGGGTGTTATTGGAAATTAATCTCAACTCTAACTAATAGTAGATTACACTAGGTTTTCAGGTTCTGCAATTGTTTTTAGATGGATATATTAAGTTGATCCTTATAATCCACTTTACTTTAATTGAAGTAATTTGATCTAGTGGCTTTGAGTTTCTGCAGTTGGTTTTAGATAAATATATTAAAGCTGCATAGTCTGATGAAGTATCAAATTTTCAAAACCAAACCAATTATCCAGAATTGATTCTACATATATAACTTAGATACTCAGGCACTTATTAAACATTTGTTGCCATATAGAAGAGAATACCGAGTAAATTTCATAGAAGCTGTTACTGCAGAAACCTATGGTGTCAGAGTTTTGGTGTGCTTGCTAAAACTAATTTTCCATGCCTACGCTTCAAATATATAAAAGGTTTACCATCTAAAATAAAAGTTACTTCAGACTAAAATAAGGTAGATTATAACAATCAGTTTAATGTATTTATCTCAGAAAAATGGCAGAAACTTAAAACCATCGGACTATGCAACTTTAAATTGATCCTGATAATGTCCTCTAGTTTAATTGAAGTACATTTTTATTTTAAATGACTACATTTGAAGATATTGTAATCAAAACATGCACAAGTAATTTTTAGTGTTTACCCTGAAATCCTGAACAGAGACTTTGTTTATCTTTCATCCTTTATGAAAAAACATTACATCATAATACAGGATCTCAAAACTACAATGAATGTTTCAGTTGGTTGTTGGGTTGTTGGAGTTTTACACCCTAGGACCATCTCAGGTATTACCAGGACGGGGGAGGTAATATCAGGACGGGTGAATGTTTCAGTGAATACACGAGTATCTCAGTTGAATATGTAGGATTAAATAAGGTAATATATATATATATATATTTTTAATTTTGTGAAGGTGTAGTTATGTTTCCCATAACGGTTTAGTCGACCTACTTGTTTTCGCCGCTAGACAGTAATGGTCTCTTTGTTAATTGTTTTGACTTACTAAATGTTATACTTCCATCCGATTATGCAGCGTGAACTGATCCAACAGACCGCCAGGACTGTCAACCGATAACTTTTTAGTGTTTATCTGTGGATGGTGTGAGAGAGTCGGGCTCTTGTGTCCCATGAAAAAGGCTGCCTGAGCTGTTATATAAAAAAGAGGAGAATTTGGCAACTAATGTCTGTTTGCTTAACGCTAGACATTGCACGCGATAAAACCGTTGACCCGTGACTTATTGGTAGTTTTAAAGTTGCCGAATTTGATAAAAGCAAAATATTATCAAAAGCAGTTACGCCGAACTTTCTTGATTGTTCAAGTCCAAAATGTGTATCAACGAATAAATAGTATTATCATTAATGTTTCTGTTTATTTTATTCTTCTGTATTCTCGGGCGCGAATTGAACGTCCGTTGTTAGGCGCGAATTGAACGTCCGTTGTCAGGCGCGAATTGAACGTCCGTTGTCAGGCGCGAATTGAACGTCCGTTGTTAGGTGGCGGCGGTGGCGCCATTGGTCACGTGGGGTCGGGATGGTCCGCACCAAATGGATATATATATATATATATATATATATCAATGGTAAAATAATAACAATAATAATAATAATAATAATCTCCCTTCCACGTCTTTATAGTCACACAATGCTTATACATCACACTAAACTCACCTGTGTGCCCCGCACTGCTGGCTGGGTTTTTCCTATGCAGCTCGCAGGTGGCGCCACAATCGCGCCGATCCGCGCCATTGACCCAAGGGTTAGCGCACGATTCCAAATACCTTGGAATAACATATAACATGCATGCGAATAATTAATTAATACAATCTCAGGGTGGGCGCGCGATTTAACCGAAATAGCCCCGCCCCCCCCCCCTCCCCGCTCCCCTGCACCTCCCGCCCCCCCCCCCCTGGTAGCTGGTGGGCTATTATCGCGTGCAACCAAATAGTCCACAATTTATGTTTTGTGTGGGGTTTGTGTTGGGTTTGTGTGGGTTTTGTGTGGGTTTTGTGGGGGATATACCTCGGAATATAATATAACCGGAATAATACTTAATTGGTTCCGCCGCTAGTTTATATCACTATATTACAATATACTTCATAAATATATATATATTATGTATATCATATATGTATACTAACGAGACGGGATGGCCAAATGAGTTAAAGAATCCGGCTTCCGTGTTGGTAGACCGTGGGATCGTGGGTTCGGACCCTGGTTGAGTCAAACCAATGGCTTAAAAATGTATACTTGTCACTTCCTAGCCAGGTGCTCGGCATTATTAGGATAGGGCAATGACTCAGTGTCAGGATAATGTGACTGAGTGGGATATCTGGTGCTGGTGGCCTGGTCTCCCAGTGGGGCAGCACTATAAAGTTGCGATGAGTGCGCACTGTCACAAGTCGGTGCCCATCCTGATATGACCTTAGATGTTGATAGGACGTACAACAACCAAACAAAATATATTGATATGTATACTTGATATATAGTATGCACATATATAATGTAGTATAATAGATCTAATATACATCCCATCTATTGGATACGGCGAGGTAGTTGAGTCGCATTAAATAATCTCCCCAACAATAACCCCCACCGAGTGTACACTGAGTAGTCGACCACTTAGATAAAAGATTCACCCCGTACTTGTAGTACATGGGTGAACGACAACGTAGTCTAAATGCTGGCAAAAATAGCTTTAGTATGGAACAGGAAGTAGAATGCCTGGTTCCAATATCAAATGGCTACTTATATTGGCACAGAGTTAATGAAATGGGAGACAATGCAAAAAGACAATATGATGGCGATAGAATGCCGTCGATTTCACTTTTTAAATCTTATTAAACTAGATGTTTTATTACATTTTTCCACTCAAGGGTAGCGGGGAAATATGTAGACAGATACAAAGAATAAATGTTCCTTCTTAGATTGTGGATTTAGGCTCTCATTTCATTTCCCCACTTTTTCAACAGCTTTTATATAGGGTTGGTATTCACCCGTGTACTGCAAGTATGGGGTGAATCCTTTATCTATTGACCACCAGTCCCTGTCTTGTCTGATCGGCTCATTCCGCGTCAGCTCAGTTAACTCGGGTCTTCACTAACGTTAAAGTTCTCCCGTGCCATGCAGTGGCTTCGGTGGGCGAATGACCATCACCAGTGATCACTGGTAATAATTGCCCTCTGCTCCAATGAATAACCCCCCAACTCCGGCCACAATCCATAAACGCCAGCGTTAAACGCGTTGTGACGCTGCGGTTCAGTCAGGTGGTGCGCGAAATCTCTCACCTCTCACTTGCTAAATAACTGACTTTCCTCACAATGTATGCATGTGCAGAATGTGAAGAATTGTATACTTGGAAAGAGTAGGGTTTGTTTGTTGGGGTTTTATGTCCTACCAATATGTAAGGCCATATCATGATGAGTAGAGGGTTGGTAGTAAGGTACAGGGTGAACTCATGGTGACTTTATAGTGCGGCTAGACTGGGAGTCCCGTGCTGCCGGAACCATGGTCTGATATCTCACTCAGTCACATTATCGTGACTCTGGGTTAAAACAGTTCAAGTGAAGGATAGAGAAATTGCATTTCCCATACAAATGTACATTTAACAGGCAATCTCCCATACAAATCTACATTTAACGGGCATGTTTTGAGGACAGAATGCTATTTCTTTTCAACAGATGCTTTTTTTTCTTCTTGTGGTAACAGATTCATAAAGTGGGACCTGCCAACACAGACGGTGCAACCCATATGATATGAGTCCAAGTCTAGTGCTTGACATTGATAGCTTTGAAGGCGGTTAGTAAAACCTTGGGATCCAATATCCTGTTTTACTTGTGACTAATGCAATTACTGAAGAACACAACTGTCGCATATCTAGGCTATAAAGGCTTCAACCTACATGCGGAAATATAGTGGCATACACCATTAGTCTGACGAATCGGTAGAGTGCAGGCTACCTGTGTGGAAAAGCTTATTTTATTTAACGATGCCTCTATACTACATTGATTTTTATCATCAGCTATTGGACGTCAAGCAAATGGTCATTCTGATATTTCTTTGGAGGATAACCGGTGCCGCCACATAGGCTACTCGTTGCAGCAGTAAGGGATCTTTTATATTCACTTTTCCACAGACAGGACAGCACATATCACAGCCTTTGATGAACCAGTTGTGGACCACTGGTTGGAACGGAAAATAGCCCAAACTGCAAATGGCTCCACTGAGGGTTGTATGGAAGGTTGGCAGTTAACAATTCCAGCCGGGTCAAACCAATGACTTACGTGTCACTACCTAGCCTGGCACTCAGCATTACTAGGATAGGGCAAGAACTGGTTAGCTCATGATCAGGATAATATGAGTGAGTGAAAATTCGGGTCATGGTGCTGGTGGCATAGTCTCCCAGTTTGGGCAGCACTATTCATTCACAATGAATAGATACTGTCACAAAGTCAGTATCCGACCTGTGAAATTACCTTAGATGTTGCCAGGACGTAATACCCAAATAAGCAAGTAAATTACGCTTCTCGCCAATGTATTAACCCGAACCCTTCGTATGCAGCGTCTCTCGCCCGGAAAGTAGTGCGCGCGCAGTGATACATGGCGTAGGGATCAATCAGGATCTGGTCGCGCGTAGGTTAATAACGCCCATGTAGTGCGCCCAGGGCCCGTCAAGCCGCCCCTCGCCTCCCTGCCCCCCCCCCCCCCGTCCCGGCTCCCCTGCACCTCCCGCCCACCCCTGCTCCCCCCGCCTCCCTCCATAAATCGGCACACGCCCTACAACGTCGGCCCATGTACCAAAAACTCAGGTAGAGATTACAGTTCATTGCCTCCACTACCCTGCCACATACCAATATAAGGGCCGATATTGAAAACCCAGAGACTACAGCGAAGGAAGGCAGCGTGTGTATTATTACATAGCTGTGTGTGTGTGTGTGTAGATGAAATATCAGCCCCCCTCCTCCTCCGCCTCACCCACCCTCCTCACCATGCACCCAACCACCCTCACCCTCCCTGAATTGGGGTGAGTGACGACCCTGTCTACATCTGGTTGGTTGTTGGGAGTTTAACGTCCTGGCAACATCTAGGGTCATATCAGGACGAGTACCGACTTGTGACAGTGCACATTCATTGTTGCCTTTATAGTGCTTCCCCACTTGGAGACCATGACTTGATAACTCACCCAGTCACATTAGCCTGACGTTGAGCCAACCAGTCCTTGTCATATCCTAATAATGCAAGTGCCTGGCTAGGATTAGGAAGCGGCAAGTATCAATTTCTAGGTCATTGGTTTGACTCGACCAGGGTTCGAACCTGTGGGTTCTAATCCCACGATCTACCAAAACGGGAGGCGGACGCTCAACTCATTCGGCTATCCCGTCTAGTCCCCTTGTCTAAATCTATGTAAAATATTGCTTCATAATGAATCAATCAACTATGAACAAGCTGTGGATGTCTTTGTTCCAGTGTGCAATGTTCATATATATTGACATTAGAGTTGACGAACTGGGAGAGAATGCAAAAAAAAGACACCAAGGTGGTCGCCACTAAATGCTCTGAGTTTGACTTTTAAAGTTAATTAATCTACATAATTTAATCAATCCTTCACTCCGAAACTAGTCAGCTATAATATGTAAATGTTTGAAGAAAATATTAATTTAGTTAAAGACGGAGAAGCTCAAAACCATATATATTTAAACAATATTCGCACATAATACATAACGTAGAAAGTATGGCCTTCAAGTTAGGGCAATGGCGAATGTCATATAGAACAGGTTCCCTGTGACGTCACAAAGACGTCAGAGTATTGTTGCAGTAAGATTCCATCGTGTGCATTCGTTGAAACATTCACGTCATGTGCCAATCTCTGTTACCAGATGTCAGTTGTAGGAGTCGCCATAGTCACAACACTAAGCAGGTTTCATGGGACGTTATTGTTGCTGTAAGGTTTATATACACAACTGTTTACTGTAGCCGTCACTATATACATGTTTCATGAGATCTTAGTGATGCCCCAATGTTAATATACTATATATATATATATATGTGTGATGTATAACGCATTATACGAGTATAAATGCAAGGGGAACATATACTGTATATATCTATTCCTCCTTGGCGCATTGGTGGTGCCCCCCCCCACACACACACCTCCCAGGTGTCGGGGTAATTGGTGGGAAGGGGCCCCCTCGCACCACTCACACTGGAGGAATGATATATATATATATATGTATATATGCTATATGTGATATAAGTGATAGATTGATAGATGTGATAGATCCTATACATGTGATACATGCGATACATTCGATAAATGCGATAAATGTGATAAATGTAATATATTCAAGAAAGGGAATATACAAAAAGTATATCACTTGTATTTATACTCGTATAATGCGTTATGCATCACATACATAATTCATATACAAACTATGCCATATATACATAGTCAAATATAATTTATATATGAATATAATTATTCAATATATATATATATCATATAATATATATATCATATATATTCACTTTCTCATAGTCCATATCCATTACATCCATCTTCAAGGATAGGCATTTGAAGCAATGAACGGATATCATTGCATTCATATGATAATAACGGTGACACGGGCAGCTCAGTGCAGTTACACGATTCACGAAGCCACTGGCTCCAGAGAGACACCCTGGTCCGCCATGCTAGCTGCAATGCAGGGAGGTCCAATACACCAACCTTAACCTCTCTGGTTGTAAATAAGCATGTCGTTCCTCATGATCAGATGATGTAGGCCGTGCTGGGTGGTGCTTCTCTTCCCCTGACCAGTGCCCCACACACTGACCCCTCCCACCTCCACCTGCCCTCCTCCCAACACCCTCCTACCACCCTCCTACCACCCTCCTCCCACCACCCTCCTCCCACAACCCTCCTCCCACCACCCTCCTCCCACCACCACAACCCCCTCCCACCTGTCATTGCTGGACCGCGGTGTGTTTATTTAAACCGCGAGGTGTCGGCATTAAAGCGACGCCGCCCACTCACGCGGGCCGCCATCTTTAATGGCGAGAAAACCATGTTTTAGTGCATCATAAATGTGCGCGGATATCGCGCCTAATATGGCATGCCTCTTCTTATGTGTTGACCGTTATGTGCCATTCTTTTGCACGTCTACTTCGGATCTGTGAATTAAAAGTGTTGCTTTTAAACTTCTTGTGTTCACCAGATATTATTCTCTTTGTTCCCCCCTTTTTGTTGTTGTAAAACAGTTTATTCATTAGAACATACATTTTTGTTCAATGCCGAGGCACTGGTCTTACAGCCGTTTGCATTACATTGTAAATAGGTAGTTCAGCAAGTACTTAGGTAGGGCGGATTAGTAGATTAAGAAGGAGGTTAGAGTGTTAGTGTGTTAGTGTGTTACTGTTAGCAATATAAGTTCAGTATTAATTTCAAGATTGTCAGTCATTGCATTGGGGTGTACAGCAAATGACATATTTTGCCGAACAGTGTTCATGGTTATGTGCTGTAAAATGTATCATAACCAATATTTACAATACAGTTCTATGTATATCAATATATCGCGCTTCTCCACTCCTGCTGCCAAGGCAACGAAGACTGACGCCACCTGGCGACCTCACTGCTCACTACTCACCTCCTTTTTTCAACTCTCTCAGCTGTTTGTATCATAAACAATGCCAAGGGTGCTAGCTACATTCAAAAAGCTAATTAGGTGTGATTTTTAACTGAAAGTATGGCATGCCTACACTTCACTTTTATATATCCCAGGAGAAAGAACCATTGTTGGTGTGTGTTGTTGACTTTTTAACCAGCTCTCGCCACATTTCTCCCCTCTGGGTGTTGGCGAGCTCCAGTCCTGGGTATGCTTTGATGTTTTCTTCCAACCTCTTCTTCTAGTACTGACGATATGTGAAAGTAGTGTCTGTGGGTTTGATGATACCAGCTTGAAACTTGACGCACAGCTAGACAATACCTCAATGGTGATTTTTAGCTATAGGGCCATCTCAGATTCAGTTATGATTTAATCTACCATATCGAAGACTTTATAAGAACCGGTGGCAGCCATTTTGAAAATGGCCGGCATTTTGAAAATGGCCGGCATTTTGAAAATGACCACCATTTTGAAAATGTCCGCTATTTTTGTCACTGATCGAATCTGATTCAGAGATGGCCGTATCCCCAAAAATTATCATTGAGGTTTAGTCTAGCTGTGTGCCAAAACTTCATGCTGGTATCATCAAACCCACAATTCTTCCAAATATTTCACATATTGGCCGTACTATTCTGTGTATCTCTATCTCTCTCCTGACACAGCACCTTGGAATGGAAGGTCGTCTTTACAAAACCAGATGATCGTGAGATTGATCAGTATCGCTTAATGTGACCCTTTTTGTCCGTTATGAGGAGCTTATTTAAGTTAAGAGTCCTTCATAATTATCAACATTTTCACAAGCATTGTAGGGAGAGGGTTATCACTCAGCATACACTTTTTAAAACTGATAAAAAATATTGGTCACATTAAGCAGGATTCGAACCCACACTTCTTGCCATTTCGGGGCCAATTACACTACGAAAGCTCCCTGATGAATTCACCAAATTCACGCTTTTATGTGATTCCTTCCCTGAGAGATCAGTGCAGACTATTACAATATCAATTTTTTTTATTGTACATTTGGTGAGGGGAGTGTGCGGACCTGTTAAAATGTTGATAATTTTGAAAGACCCCTTACTGATCTATTATGAGAAGGAATTGGGAGGTTTCTATATAGTCCAGATGGTTTGTTTGATCCTGTCGTGAACATATGAAACATACTCTCTGAATTACTATTACTAACTATATTAGATGTGCAAAAAACCCTTCCCAGTTGGGCGCCACTATAAAGTCACCATGAGTGCGCACTGTCACAAGTTTGTACCCATCCGGCCTCATTTCAGTGTCGTGTCTTCTTTCCTCTTGCAGTTCCTCCAAAGATCAGTCGCCCTCCGCTAAGCATCCGCGTGAAGGAGGGCGGGAAGGGACAGTTCGACTGTCAGATGAGAGGCACAGCCTACCCGGTCACCACCATCACGTGGCGAAAGGACAACTCGCCCATAGACGTGAGTACACCAGGTCCAACAGGCCGCCATTTTGTAATATATGTGTATGTGTGTATGTATGTAGTGATCGGGATGGCCGAATGAGTTAGAGCGTCCGTCTCCCGTGCTGGTAGATCGTGGGGTCGTGGGTTCGAGTCCCGGTCGAGTCAAACCAATGACTTTAAAATTGATACTTGTCGCTTCCTAGCCAGGCGCTCGGCATTATTAGGATAGGGCAAGGACTGGTGTGCTCAGTGTCAGGATAATGTGACTGAGTGGGATACCAGGTCATGGTGCCGGCGGCCTGGTTTCCCAGTGGGACAGCACTATAAAGTTGCCATGAGTGCGTACTGTCACAAGTCGGTACCCATCCTGATATGACCTTAGATGTTGCTAGGACGTAAAACAACAACAAACAAACAAACAAACAACATCGGGTCATCAATTGATCATGTGGTTCGACGGTTGACCTAATGACGTCACTGAAGGAACGTGGGGAAGTCAGCCTTGTTGGCTCATTCAGCCATACTAGACGGTAGATCGTGTTGGTAGATCGTGGGATGCAAAACCCACGGGTCAAACCAATGACTTAAAAATTGATACTTGTCACTTACTAGCCGGGCACTCGGCATTATTAGGATAGGGCAAGTACTGGTTGGTTCGGTGTCAGGATAATGTGACTGAGTGGGATATTAGGTCATGGTGCTGGCAGCTTGGAGCAGAACTATTAAGAACTACAGAACTACATGGAGCAGCCAGTGGAGCAGAACTACAAAGTCACCATGAGTGTGCACTGTCACAAGTCGGTACCTGTCCTGATATGACCTTAGATGTTGCCAGGACGTAAAGCTCGAACAACTAACCAACCAACACAGACTGGAACGCCCCAATAGGCCCACTACTTCCGTCTTTTTTACCTGCACCTAGGTGGCGCTAATCGGCCACGAAGCGCGCTCCCGCACCCGGCGCACTCACGTGACCACGGGTCCTTTAAAAAAAAAAAAGGGCACAAGACCGGAAATTGGGGTCACGTGGTTCGCACGGCCAATCAGACCACTGTGGAAGGGCAGTGCACAGACAGACACACTCCCACCACCACCACCAGTTCCCACCATCATCCCCCACTCCCCAACCACTATCCCCCCACACACCACCACCGTCCCGCTCCCACGCACCGCCCCCACTCCCCACCACTATCCCCCACTCACACACACCATCCCCCACTCCCACACACCATCCCCCTCACACACACTCCCACAACCCCCCCTCACACACACCACACCCACTCCCCACACACCATCCCCACTCCCCACACACCATCCCCACTCCCCACACACCATCCCCACTCCCACACACACACACCACTCCCAACCACAGGCTCCACACCTCCCCAACTCCCCCCACCATCCTCCACCCCACCCCGCAAACAACTCCCATCCCCCGATCCCACCCCCACCCCGCCTCCCACACACCACCCATACACCACCCCTTGGAGGCTTCCATCTAGGATTACCGCTAGCAGTGACATTTATGCCCGGATCCATGAGCTTTAGCTCCGGCCCTCGAAATGCCAGTGGTGCGGACACAAAAATGCTCCACAGCCTGTGCAGATAGCAGGAAGGTGTATGGGTGTGGTTGTGGTTTCAGGAGGTCGGCACTGTGATATGCTGATTGGGGCTGTTAATGTTGGCTCAAGAGAAAACTGGCCCAGATGATGACCCGCAATGGTCCTAGGGGGCGGGCTTCTCTTCGTCTCAAGGTCGTCTCAAGGTCGTCTCAAAGTCGTCTCAATGTCGTCTCCAGGTCGTCTCAAGGTCGTCTCAAGGTCGTCGTCTTCAACTTAGTTTTTTGTTGTTTTTTTGTTGTTGGTACATTAGTTGTTCAAGCAGGGGAAATTTCAGTCGCAGGCGATTGGTCTTCCTCATTCCACTGCTCCTTGCCCTATCCTAATAATGCCGAGCACCTGGCGAGGAAGCGACAAGTATCAATTTTTAAGTCATTGGTTTGACTCGACCAGGATTCGAACCCACGACCTCACGATCTACCACACGGGAGACGGACGCTCTAACTCATTTGGCCATCCCATCTGGTTTTCGTCTTGGCGCCATGATCTGATCGTATAATATGCATTGGACCGACCGATGACCCACAATTTCAGAACATAGACTGTTCTACTGCACTCAATTTATTTCCCCCCCCCCCCTATGCATGGAACGACAGGGAAGACTGGTATGATGACCGTATAAAAAGTTATATGGATGTGAGTGCATAATGTCATTGTACCGGCCGGGAATCGGTAAGAGCACTGGCTGCCATCCCCGGCCCAGTCAAATAAACGGAGCTTATACGTTATGGGCAGAATAAAAAACTTGTCACAAAAAACTAAAAAAAAGACTTACACAATTTATGCTTGTGTATCAGTATCAGTATAATGTAATGGAGTGTGATATCGGGTCATGGTGCCAGCAACTTTGCATTAGTAATAGTAGGATAGGGCAAGGACTGGTTTGCCGAGTATCAGGATAATGTAATGGAGTGTGATATCGGGTCATGGTGCCAGCAACTTGGCATTAGTAATAGTAGGATAGGGCAAGGACTGGTTTGCCGAGTATCAGGATAATGTAATGGAGTGTGATATCGGGTTATGGTGCCAGCAACTTGGCATTAGTAATAGTAGGATAGGGCAAGGACTGGTTTGCTGAGTATCAGGATAATGTAATGGAGTGTGATATCGGGTCATGGTGCCAGCAACTTGGCATTAGTAATAGTAGGATAGGGCAAGGACTGGTTTGCCCAGTATCAGGATAATGTAATGGAGGTCATGCTGCCAGCGATCTTGCCTTCCAGTGGGGCAGCACTATAAAGTCACCATGAGTATTCACTGTCACAAGTCAGTATGTATCCTGATATGATGCCCACAGCTGTTGCCAGGGAATAACCCCCCCCCCCCACACACACACACATAATAATCAAGCATAATAATCAACCAAAAACGTGAAGAAATATGGTACTTGTCACTTACCTTGCCCGGAATTACTAGGATAGGGACGGGGACTGGTTAGTTCAGTGTCAAGATAATTTGACTGAGTGAGATATCGGATCATGGTGCCCAATGATATAGTGCAGCAGGATAGTGGGGCAGCACTATAGCATCGACATTAATGCATACTCATGAATCAATTCCCAATCTGTTGTGGCCTTAGCTCTTGTTAGCACCAAACCCCGCCCCCCTCCGCCCCCGCCCCCCTCACCAATAAAGCTAACCCAAGCAGCCACAGCGCCATCTGGTGGAAAAGTTGGTAAAACTAAACCCACTTGGCCAGGCACAAAGCGGAGACTTGGACATGGAGTGAGTGTCCCGGGAGACAATTTGTTTCTTAGAGATAAGGCAGCATATAATGAACCTAAACGCTCCCCCAGGGAATGGGCGCGGGCAGGGGCGGGGGGCGGGGGTGAGGAGTGGGAGTGAGGAGCGGGGTGCGGGATTGTGGCGGGGAAGGGTGGTGTATGTGGGTGTAAGTATGGGTGTGTGTGTGGGGGGGGGGGGGGCCCCCACAACCCGGCTTTTATACCGTGCAGTTACCGCTGCTTATATTGTCGGCGGGCCGGCTGCAGAAGTGGCCGGGCGCAGAGGATGTGATTCCCGGCCAGTTTATGGAAACTTATCTGTCGTTTTCGTAGCGCCGCTTTTCTTGGAGTTAGGAGGAAAACATAATCAGGGAGAGTACTTCTTTTCGATGTGAGTGTGAGCTCTAGCCGTCTTCTAATGGAAGATAAACCTAAACCAGCGTAGCCCTGTTTCCGTCTGTCACTTAGTGTGTCATGTAGCATTTCCTGAACGACGCCGACTCCTCCCCCCCCCCCCCCCTCCTAGTCACCTCTCCCATTTCCCCTTCACACCCCGCCTCACTCCCTTTCTCTGCCCCTCTCTCATCGCCCCTCTCTCCGCTCCCCTCCCTCTCTGTCTCCCCTCCTATACCTGTCTCTCCTTCTCCCTCTTTCTTCCCCCTCCCTGTCCCCTCCCTATCCAGATCCAGATCCCGCCCCCTCCTCTCCCCCCCCCCCTTCCCCCTCCCCTTCCCCCTCCCCTTCCCCCTCATTCCCCACACCCCTCTCTGCTCCCCCCCTACACCGATCCCCCCCCCCCTCGTCGTGTGACCGGCCTTGTGGCCTTCCAGTGCCCCGGGTCAGGTAAACAGGTCAGGCCAGGAATCGATCTATTAGAAAGCACTGAACTATTGGAGGGAATAGAGGCGGAACATTGGAGTGTGTTCGCCTAGGGTCGGGCAGGTAGCTAGCTACTGGAGGAGCGAGCCAAGCGGAGACTGTCGTGTTCCACCGGTGTGGCGGTTTCAGCCATGCACCAGTTTCAGCCGTGCGCATAGACTCAAACTCAAGACATTGTCAATGGTCGTGAGCAATCTTCATACAGAAAATACAGAAAAAGTGAAATATCTCTAAAACAACAGCACCTATTAACAAATCGCTTGGTACACATATAGAAAACATTGTTACCAAAAAGAATATATTAAATTTATACGGTTAGGGTTCTTGATTTGTATTAATTTTGAATAAAACTAATGTTTTGCACTGCGCGTACCGTCAAACTCAAGGCATTGTCAATGGTGGTGAGCAATCTTCATACAGAAAATCCAGGAAAAGTGAAATATCTCTAAAAACCACCTAGAAACAAATCGCTTGGTACACATATAGAAAACATCTTTACCAAAAACATTATATTAAATTTATAAGGTTAGTGACTCACGACCATTGACAATGCCTTGAGTTTGAGTCTATGCGCACGGCTGAAACTGACAGTGAGCTGAAACCGCCACACCGGCTTACCGGCGGTCTCCGGGGTGAGTGAGGGGTAGGGAGAAGGGGAGGTAGGTGAAGAAGGTGTGACGGAGGAGAATGAGCGTGAGAGTGAGGGTAGAGAGAGATGGTGGGTGCGTGAGAGGGGGTGTGGAGGATAATGAGCGTGGGAGTGATGGGATGGAGAGGAGTTGGGTGGGAAGAGGTGGGTGGGGAGAGGAGGTGGTGGGAAAGGTTGGAGAGGAAGGTGGTGGAAAGGAAGGATGCGGGAAGGAGGGTGACTGGGGTGGTTAGTGGGGGAGGGAGGGGGAGGGAGGGTGCACGAGAGACGGAGGAAAAGGAAGTGGATCGGGAAGGTGGGAATTAGAGGAGGGTGGGACTGAGGGGAGTGGGTGTGATGAGGGAGAGGAGGGAGAGGAAGGAGAGGAGGGAGAGGAGGGAGAAGAGATGGGTGGGGAGGAAGTAGTAGGAATGTGGGAGGACTGTGGCCAGAATGTGAGAGGTGGTGGGGAAGGTAAGAGATGCGAGAAGGAGGGTGGCAGACATGAGGGGAGCTGTGTGTGGGATGGTATGACTAGGCGTGAGGGGAGGGCGGGAGTAGGAGAGGACGGGAGTGAGGGGAGGGAGAGCCGGCGGTGGAGCGACCGGGTGGTCCGGTGACGGATGGGACTAGCTGCTGTGAGGATTGGTAGGTGTGGATGTTGGGTGTGGTCTGTGGACGTGGGGGCGGGGACAGCGGTGGGGGGAAGGGGAAGTAGGACAGTGGATGTGCTGATATATTGTGTAGGCTGTGCAGATGGGGTTGAGAGTGTGGGTGGGCGCGGGGACGGGGCAGAGGAGGGGGAAGGGGGGGGGGGCAGAGGAGGGGGAGTGGTTAAGTAGGATAGTGAATGGTTTGGTGTTGACTGCTTGATGTGGTGTATACGATCTGTTGTCAGGTGAGACTGGATGTCATTGCGGATGTGTTGTTGTTGCTGCTGTTGCCGGGCCTGGCGATGTGGGAGGCGATGAGTCAAAAATGGGCTGTGATCTGTGGCAGGTGCAGGTGCATGAGGGTGAGGGTGGGTGGGAGGGTGGGAGGGTGGGTGGGGGTCGTCTGGAGTGGAGAAGTGTCAGTGAACGGCTGGGATTGACGTGCTGATGGCGGCCGTCTCTGCGTCATTGCCGTTTTGCAGATACATAGTCCGATGGTTGTTAAGCTTCTGTGGGTTTTATGTGGGTTTTGTGTGGGTTTTGTGTGGGTTTTATGTGGGGTTTATGTTAGGTTTTATGTATGGTGTATGTGGGTTTTGTGTGGGGTTTGTGTTGGGTTTGTGTGGGCTTTGTGTGGGTTTTGTGGGGGGTTTATGTGGGTGTTATGTGGGGTTTATGTGGGTTTTATGTGGGTTTTATGTGGGTTTTATTTGGGTTTTGTGTGGGTTTTGTGTCGGTTCTTTGGGGGGGAGCTTCGTATGCTTTTGTGGGAATTTTTCACAGTGGTTTTGTGTTTTTTTGTGTGTGGTTTGTGTGTGTTCTTTTGTGTTTTTGTGGGGGTTCTATATCTTTGTGTTTTGCGTGTGGGTTTGTGTGTTTGGTGTTTTCTTTTTGTTGTTATTGTGGTTTTGGGGGGCTTTTTGGGGGGTGAGTTTTTGACTGGGGAGGGTTGTGTGGGTATTTTGTGTTTTGTTAATTTTTAATTTGTTAAATAGATAAATTCGTCTATCAGTTTTATCATTATAATTTACTTTATATTTTAAAGTAACTTTTCCTTAAATGGCTAACTTTGAATACATATTTGAAGCGCAATAATGCTAAATTAATTTGGGCATGCACATCAAATCTCTTAACACTATTGGTTTCAGCAATAACAGCTTCTATTAAATTGACTTAGTAAGTTTTCCCTTCTATGCAGCAACAAATGCTAAAAGTTGCAGAGTCCGATGGTTTTGAGCTTCTGTTATTTTCTGGGATAAATATATTACTAGGTGATCGTTATACATATAATCTAACTTACTTTAATTTGAGGTCACTTTTATTTTAAATGACTAACTTTGAATTTATATTTGAAGGACAATAATTCTAAATTAATTTTGGCATGAACGCCGAAACTCTTAACACAATAGGCTTCAGCAGTAAGAGGTTCTATTAAATTGACTTAGTAAGTTTACCCTTCTATGCAGAAAACTTACTTCAAACTAAAGGAAAGTGCGCTGTAAAGTATGATGATCAACATAATGTATTTATGTCAGAAAATGACAGGAACTCAAAACCATCAGATAAGTGCACCAATATCTATGTTGGATACGTAACATCAAAACTAGGTAATTGTTTTAGGTGTGTCTATATATATATAATTAATTTGATTGTAATTATATATATATATATATATATATATAATTCAAATCAAATTAATTGATACCGGAGAGTGTTCTCATCAGTTGGCACCTAACCTGAGGTGGTGAGTGAAATGGTGTCAGTCCAGGACTCCCAGCGTGTCGGCCTCAGTCCGACCGACTCGCTCTCCCTCTGGGCGGGATGACCCCCGGGGATTATCAGCCACTGGCCCGATGGCACCACGGGGGGCGGGGGTGGGGGGTGGGGGCGGCGGGAATGCCGCCGCGCCGCGTCATCCCGCCCTGGAGAAGCCGGGGCGCCACAGGAGGCGGGAAACTCGAGCAGCAATAAGTTTGGCATTGGCGGCTGATAATGGATTAGTTTGTCGACGCGTCTCCAGGGGGCGCATCGGTGAGATGCTTTCGTAGACAGCGCACCCTACTGGTTGCGTGCGATGACTACTAGTAGTACTGGTAAAAACGATGCGCATGAGCAGAGTGAGTGTCACAAACACGCTAGTGCCCTATATTTTTATCATAGGCTATTGGACGTCAAACATATGGTCATTCTGACATATTTCTTTGGATTTTTGTGGGGGGTTTTTGGTGGTAAAACAGTTTTTCATCAGACTATACATTTTTTCAGCGCCGAGGCACTGGTCTTCCGGCCGTTTACATTACATTGTACACTTACAATATAACGGGTGATATTCACTAGAAGTAGAACATGTCACTGATGCCACTATGGTGTCGGCATTTTACTGTGCATGCCAACATTAATTTGATTTATGTTCACTTCAAATATCTTCAAAGATACCCACTTATAACCAAAGGAATGTAGGGCCTAGATTATAATGCCCAACCGAATATATCAATTTAATTTGACATATTTTCCCTTTAAATATCTTCAAAGTTAGTCACTTATAACTATAGGAAGATATATTATAATGACCAACCATATGTGCTCTATAATCTATTATGGGAATATAAACAAGGACACTAACACTTATCAGTTCTCTTCTATATAATAGTTATTACCTACTGTACTACTGTCATTGGAGTTAGTTATTACCTACTGTACTACTGCCATAGGAGTTAGTTCCTGCCTCCGCCACTAGGGTGCCACCTGTGAGTGGCTCCTGGCCACCCGGATACCAGCTGCGTCTGGTCACTAACTCTGCCAGACCCGCTCGGATGGTCAGATTATATATATATATATGTATATATATATATATATGTTCTCCTCGTTCCTTATTTATGTAGGTACACTATTATATATATATATATATATATAATAGTGTACCTACATAAATAAGGAACAAGGAGGACATCAGTGGTACGGTGAGTGAATGCAGGGGCTCTGAGGCGTGGGTGAGCAGGTGGCGCCAAGTGCTCAGGTCATGAGGAACTAGTAGATGACCTAATGAGTAGGTGACCAGCCGATGACTTAGTGGCTGGGGAAGTAGATGAATCTTCCGGCTTATTATGCTCGTATAATGGCTTATGCAGTACATATATATATATATATATTTTACCTCGGTATATAGCCTCAGGCTAGCCGCAGGCTAGGGAGAGATAAGCACATCCGGGTCCAGCAATTAGCATAAGCAGCTCACGGCGGGAGGACGTTCACTGAGCTGCTCTGGCAGGATTAAGCTACTCCTACACTTTAACCAACGTAAGGGATTTCTAATCTCCGTAGACACTTCCTAAAGGGAGTGTTTATAGCATCCAATTATGAAAAGCTTAGAACTTGCATTCAGTGTCCGATTTAGGACATGTTTTGGGGGTGTTCTAAAAAAAACACAAGTTAGAACATGCTGAATTAAATAACCGAAACCGCATATCCCCGTGATCAGCGCAGCAAACCGGAAATACAGACAGGCAGAGATGTTAACCCGAGTTGCATCTCCTAAGGAAATTCCTCCGAACCCTAAAGAGGGTTTTGTTGGGGATGATCCTGGGTTTCTTTTATAGACTCCCCAGACCGGTTTTTGAGGCGAGCCTCCGAGTTTCGTAATATTTTCTTCAACTTGCTGGCGCAGAATGCCGCCGGTGGGAGAAGTGTACGAAACAGAGAGAGCGGGCGTGCCAATGGCCGCCCCTCCGTATGGTTGGTTTCACTACCGATAAAACCTACGGCATACCATTAGCTTAACGCCTGTATACAGAACGGTGTAAACACGTTACTCTATACCATACGAATAATACCTCAACCCAGTTCTGGGGCTCACTTTGTGACCATGTTGAGACGATACCGGTATTAAGTAACTTTTTTGTTACAGAAACCGATGGCCACCAAGCGCAACAAAGTTCCGCTGGCAGCGGCAGAAGGCCGCGTGCCCTCAGGGTACGATTCGTCGCCGCCACAGACGCGGCCACCGTCCCCACAGCCAGGAGCTGGTCCTTCGGATAAGGATAGCGGAGACGAGGACCTAGAGGACAAGATCGTCAGGCTTATGGAGAAGTACAAACATACGCAACCCGTTTTACGGGTTCCCTCTCCTCCTATCCCAGACGACGACTGGGAAGACTTTTCAGATGACGAAACTGAATCAGCATTTGAGGTTCCGAAACTGAAAGTCAAGAGGCTCAAGAGACCCGTGAGTAGCTCAGGTGATGAATTCACCAAAGTCAACAAAAAGCGGGTTAAAAAGACCAAGAAGAACAAAAAGAAGAAGAAAGACTCATCATCTGATGATTAAAATGACTCGTCCACGACGGAGTCTGACTCAGACACCGAAAGAGCGGGTGTCTATGCACGGATAGGGGCAAAAATTAAAAAGAAATGCCCGTTGGCGAAAGCAAAGCGGTTGCGTACCACAACCATGATGCGGGAAACGTTAAAAGGACATTTCCATACATTTAAACCCGCTGAGGTGATCAGTAAGCTGACCGAACAAATCTCAGGAATCAAAGGCGTTCCCGAGTCCATCAGCAAGGAAATGGATGCAGGTATCCATCTCTCGGATGAAAGACGGCGTTACGAGAACGCGTTGTGTACCATCCATAGAGCAGTGCTCGGAGCTCTCACTTCCATAACTCCGGTGGCAAACAGAATGCAAGCCGAGAATAAATTCTCGTCGCTTGCTCGCACCATGGATAAAGGCATTGCGCTGCTTACCGCAGCGTCAAACTTTATGACGTTTCGACGTTTCGAGAACGTCTTTAAGTCGGTGACCACAGATGCTGGCAAAGAAGTTGCCAGGTCTAAGAAAGTTACGGACAATGACGGTACAGAATACACACTTTACCTCCCACCAAAGCCAGTGCTCGGTAAGCCGCTGGACAAAACCAAAATGTTTGGGGGACAGCTAGCGCACCTCTTCAAAGCAGTGGAGGTAGACACGAAAAGCGCTAAGAACACTGACAGGGGTAAGAAGTTCGACAACCCCGGCAAATTCCGACGCCCCCGCTCGGATTTTCGCTTCCGCCAAGGAGGCAGGCCAGGACGCGGAGGTCCATCCTTCGGGTTCAATCCCAGGGGACGCGGCAGAGGAGAACGACAGACCACGGGGTGGAACGAGAACCGCGGGTACAAAAGGGAGTTTACACCCAGACCCCAGTTCCCACGGCCAGGAGCCAAGTAGAGTCGACAACACAGACTTCTACCCTCAACACGGTGTCTGAAGAGACACAAATATATGTAAGCACATTTAAGGCAGGAAATATCCTGAACTGTTTACACAACTGGTGTAATATTACAAATGATAGCGAAATTTTGGAAATTGTAAAAGGGGTTCAAATACCCTTCACAGATATACCAAAACAGAAAAGAGTTCCGTTCCCATATAAATTTAACGCAGAAGAAAAACTACAAATTGATTTTCAGGTTTCTCTTTTTGAGACTAAGAGAATTATTGAACGAGTACAAAACACAGAAGGACAGTTTATTTCTAATGTTTTTTCTAGGCCGAAACCAAATGGCGAAATTCGCATGATTTTGGACTTAACCAAATTAAATGAGTCGGTTACATACAAACATTTTAAAATGTTCTCATTAGAAACGGCGAGAGATTTAATTACGCCGGAAGCCTGGCTCGCCAGTGTTGACTTAAGAGATGCCTATTACACAGTCTCCATTTGCAAAGAACACAGAAAATTTCTGAGATTTATTTGGAACGGTACCCTCTTCCAATTTACATGCATGCCTAATGGTCTAGCTTGCGCACCGCAACTGTTTACCAAATTGTTAAAACCTGTTTTTGCAGTCATGGGTAGAATAGGACACACAATGTTCCCATACATAGATGATTCATTTATTATGGCAGAATCCTTTGATGAATGCCAAACGGCAGTTACTGATTTGTGTGCTTTATTAACAGATTTAGGATTTTACATTCATAACAAGAAATCTGTTTCCGTCCCGAATAGGGAATTAAAATGCTTAGGGTTTCTGATTAACACCAAAGCCATGACCGTATCTCTAACGGAACAGAAACTCCAGAAGTTTCACGACACAGCCTCCCAGCTGCTTGACATATCCAGGCCAAAGATTAGACAGGTCGCCGTCCTTATCGGGATAATGGTCTCGTATGCCCCGGCTGTTCTTTATGGAGCCGCGCATATCAAATCTCTAGAAATAGACAAGAATAGAGCGTTAGCATGCAAACAAGGTAACTTCGAAAGACCAATGAACATTTCCCGAGACGGCTGTAAAGACATTTTTTGGTGGATCGACAATATTGATAACTCCCCCAATCCCATTCGAATGGGTCAACCCAACACGGTAGTTACTACCGATGCTTCATTACAAGGTTGGGGAGCTCATCGAAATGATGTAGCCACAAGGGGTAGATGGTTAGATAAAGAAAAATCAGACCATATTAATGTTCTTGAATTAAGAGCGATTTACTTGGGCCTTTTGAGTCTAATTAAAATACCTAAAAAGACGGTTCAACTTCTGACAGATAACACTACAGCTATGGCATATGTCAGGAATATGGGAGGTACAAAGTCAAAAGAATGCAATAACTTGGCACAGAGTATTTGGAACTGGGCGCAACAACATCAAATATGGTTAACCATATCTCATATCCCAGGTTCGCAGAACGTCCTGGCTGACAAAAAGAGCAGAGTCTTTCATGATCACTTAGAATGGAAATTAAACACTAAAATTTTCAACAAAATTTGTCAACAATGGGGTTCACCTATGGTAGACTTATTTGCATCAAGAATTAATTTCAAGATTAACAAATATGTGTCATGGCACCCAGAACCATTTGCTTGGCACATAGATGCTTTCTCACTGATTTGGGAAAATGAATTTTATTACATTTTCCCCCCCTTTAATCTCATTACCAGAGTGGCACGAAAGATAAAGATGGATCGGTCCCACACCATTCTGATTGTCCCCGAATGGGACACACAACCGTGGCTAGCGGGACTAGTCTCGACAGCCAGCGACTGCCTAAGATTCCCAAAATCCCAAGGAAATCTAACTCACCAAGGCCCTCTGGAACATCACGGCAACGTAGCAACAACACCATTGCTTGCATTCCTTTTCTGAATAAATACCTAGAACAATTTGGTTTAGACAAAATTACACAAGAACGGTTGGTGTCGCATGCATGGAGAAAAGGAACAGTTAAAATGTATACCACATATTTGAAAAAATGGGGCGTTTACTGTCTTATTCAAAAGGTTAAACCGATGGATCCAACCATTGCCCAAGTGTGCAGATTTGTCAGGATGTTAGAACAAGATGGCCTCGGTTACGGCGCAATTAATGCGGCCAGGTGTGCTCTATCGATCATTCTCCCTAGGTTAGGGGGAGAAACAATGGGTAAACATCACGTAATACACTGGGTACTAAGGGGGATTTATGAACGAAACCCACCTAAACCAAAATACGACCGATTTTGGGATGTGTCACTGGTCTTGAAACTGTTTAAGGATTGGCCACATAATAGATTTCTAGACATAAAACAATTAGGGTTTAGGTTAGCACTTTTATTACTGTTAGTCACAGGTCATCGAGGCCAAACTATAGTGGCACTTTCACTCGATGGACTGGAAATAGATAGAAGGCAAGCCACCTTCGATTTAACAACATTGTTAAAATCTAATCGCATAGACGACCCTTTGTCATCAATTGATGTAACGCAATTCAAGGACAATCCAAAACTGTGTGTAGTTTCTGCGATTAGAACATATATATCCAAGACACAAGGGAAGGGCATTTCAAGGGACACACTTGCCCGTTGGACAATTAATGTGCTAAAGCTGGCAGGAGTGAATACGGACAAATATGCGTCACACTCAACAAGAGGAGCCATGGTGTCAAAAGCACGCCTCCTAGGAATTTCGGTCAAGCGCATCCTAGCGCATGCAGGGTGGAAGACCGAACGATCGTTTGCTAGACATTATAACAAGCGTCTGGAGAAGCCCAGTGGTGTCGCACAATGACTGCTACAGCATTAAAGGTCAAAAGGTGAGAACATAAGCATAGTCACAAATAGTGATTTTAACAATGTTCCATACCAAACAAATAATCAGAATAACATAACAATAACAATGAAATATCAGGATAAAATGATATTACGTAAAGTCTCCCTAGCCTGCGGCTAGCCTGAGGCTATATACCGAGGTAAAATAGATTAGTTAGACGAATCTTACCTTGGTATAGATGATGGATAACTATTGTTTTCCCGAGGTATAAGCCTCGGCTAGACGTGGGTGAGGGCCCACCCTCCACACCCTACCACGTCTAGTCTGTTGCTTGTACAAAGGAAACATTAGTTTTTTCAAGAATTTATTAGAGATCATTTTATCCTGAATTAGTAGGTAAAGATTGCTGGGACCCGGATGTCTATATCTCTCCCTCACACCACGTCTAGCCGAGGCTTATACCTCGGGAAAACAATAGTTATCCATCATCTATACCAAGGTAAGATTTGTCTAACTAATCTATATATATATATATACACACGTGTGTGTGTGTATAAGAAATGTACTAGAAACTGAGAACCACCGGACGATGCATCTGACTTTAACCCCATAAGATGAAGTAAGAGCAGTGCATTCAGTTATACAAACTATAGTTTGCAGCTGGAAAAGCAGACAGTGGTGTACAATAAGTCACTATGCATTTTTTCTTCTTCCAATTTTGCCAAGACAAGAGTATACCAAATTTTGCTAAAAACCACACAAAAAAACACTCTGACCATTAAGGTGAGAAGATGGACAATGCAGGGCTGTATCATGGTGGAACCATCAGGCACCTGCCAATTTGACCGACCCTGGAGTAGGTAGGATACTATGGATAGGGTGGTCCCTCACCCAAGACCACCCGCAAGATGTAGCTCACCCATCAGTAGTGTAGTGTCAAAGCTCTAAACCAGGAGCACGGCTGAACAAAGCTGACAAAAGATGGGAGGCGTCTCAGGTGGGGTTTTATTTTGTGGTATAAAGGAGCATTTATGCAAATATGGTGTAGATGGAATTGTGTGTGCGGTTTGTATGTTTATGAAAATGTTGATAATTGGGAAGAACCCCTTTGTGAGGTTTGGTTGGCGCACTGTCACTATGTCAGTATGTGTCAGGACAATATGACTGAGTAAAATGGTACGACGTTGGTGGTGACAGTGAAGTGACATTGACGGCGACGTGACTGTGAAGTGCCGATGATGCAACAGTGATGTGACGGTGACGTGACATCATGTGATGCTGGCAGTGACAGTAACCTGACAGTGACGTGAACGTGACAGTGACAGGGACGTGATCTGACAGTGACATTGACGGTGACAGTGACATGACCGTGATGTGCGGATGGCATGCCGGTGACATTTTGCTGGCAGTGACGTGATGGTGACGTCACAATGACGGTGATATGTCAGTGACGTGCCAATGACGTGACGAGGCGCTAGTTGTAGGTGCTGGGCAAGCTGCCTGAGCTAACAAGGCGATCAGGGCCTTGTGACCAGCACCAACCAACGCTAGCCGGTCATCAGCGCGGAGCGATCAGTGCCCCCTAGCGGGGAGCCGCTGAGCGGTGCCGCCGGCTGCAAGCCACACCTGTCGGCCATAACCATCTGTCGCGCAGCGCGGCGCCCGCCACTAGGGGGCGCGGCGCCATTTCGGGCCACTGATGGCGTGCTCCCAGGAACTCCGGACCTGGGGATAAACGCGTCCAAGGACAGGAGCAAACGTTGCATTTCCTGTCTAGAACAGCGCCACGTCGTCATTAGGACCCCCCCCCCCTCTCTCCACCCCCTCCCCACCCCCTCCCCACCCCCCGTCCTTTAGAAAGTAAACCTTGTTTTATTTAAAGTTGCATAGTCCGATGGTTTCGAGTTTCTGTCATTTTCTGAGATAAATACATTAGATTGCTTGTTTCTTTAGTTTGAAGTAACTTTTATTTTAAACGGCTAAGTTCTGAGATATTTGAAGTGCAAACATGTCAAATTAGTTTTGGCAAGCTTGCCAAAACTCTAACACCATAGGCTTTAGCAGTCACAGGTTCTAGTAAATTGACTCGGTATTCCATTCTATGTAGCTACAAATGTTTAATAAGTGCAGCAGTATCTAAGTTAAACGTGTAGAATCAAATCTAGATAATTGTGCTGGTTTTGAAAATGTGATGCTTCATCGGACTATGCAGCTTTAACGACGCCTCTAGAGCGCATTGGTTTTCATCATCGGTTATTGGACGTCAAACACATGGTCATTTTGGCACATAATCGTATAGTGTCGGGTACGTGCTTCCTTTTCGAAAGACTGGTTGGCTTTGTGTCAGGATAATGTGACTGAGAGGGATATCAGGTCATGGTGCTGGCAGCCTGGTCTCCCAGTGGGGAAGCACTATGCAGTCACCATGAGTGCGCACTGTCACAAGTAGATGGTGTCAGGACGTAAAACTCCAACAACCAACCAATCTTCTCAACCCTTCTCACACATGCGCACATCTCGCCGCCAGCCATGACCCCATTTGAACTGCCTTTCCGCAGCTTGATGACCAGTATTCAACCCGCCGGCAATAGACTAGTTCGTCATTCCAGCCGTGCGGTGCATATAGGGTATTCATGTGACGTCATCAACCGGATGCGCGGCCATTGTGCCGATATCAACCAGTAAACATCCCATAGAGTTTGCCTGTACGAGCAGTCCAAAACGTCTATTTCATTCAAAATTAATAGAAATGCAGACGCCTAACCTTATAAATGTAATATAACCTTGTTGTTAAACACGTTTTCTATATGTGTACCAAGCGATTTGTTTCTAGGTCGTGTGGTTTTAGCGATATTTCACATTTTCTGTATGAAGATTGCTCACGCCCATTGACAATGCATTGAGTTCGCCGGTAGGCGCAACAAAAAACGCCAGTGTAGAACTAGAAAATTAGTAGGGTTAATCAGACATTGGTTATATATTTCTCTGAAACAAGTGTCTGTTGACACATTTAGCATTTTAATATTTAGAACAAGAATTAATAATGGTGATGTGGATATCAGCCTTAAAGTGACTGATTGTTTTGTGTGGAAATGTATGTTTCCTAGCTCAAGATGCTTAACTATGTCTAGTTATGTCTTTAATATATTCATTATATCATTATATTACATTTGTCCATCCATGTTCATGCCAAATTGTTATGTATTTCTAATAATCTTGAATTAAAAAACGCACAGCGTTTTCCCCAACGCATATCGGCAAACTCAATAGCCGGGCGCATTCGTTTTGCTGCCAACGCCGTTTTCAGCGCATGCGCAGTCGGAATGACGATCTCGTCTATTGGGGCCGGACCCCACGGTGTGTGTAGGGGGGTGGGGGGGGGGAGGTGAGGGGCTGAGCAGCTCTCAGTGTGGCCGATCTGGTCTGAGTGTTTGAGCAGCTATCTGCCATTGGCAGGTCCCTCCTGGTGCGCCATGTGCTATACCGGTGGTTCTCGCCGGGATGGTGTGCTCATCGTGATGGCGTCCTGTGTGCAGCTGCCTCGCCAGGCAGCGTCAGATGCTTGTCCGCTGTTAAAGTTGCCTAGTCTGATGTAAACATCAATTTTTCAAAATCAAAACACTTATCTAGATTTTATTCTGCATATCTAACTTAGATACTGGTGCACTTATTAAACATTTGTTGCTGCATAGAAAGTCATAATAAATCAATAAAAGCTGCGTAGTCCGATGAAATGTCAAATTTCCAAAACCAAACCAATTATCTAGAATTGATTCTACATATCTAACTTAGATACTGATGCACTTATTAAGCATTTGTTTCTGCGTAGAAGGCAATACTGAGTCAATTTAACAGAACCTGTTACTGCAGAAACTAATTTTCCATGTTTGCACTCAAATTATCTCAAAAGTTTACCGTTTAAAATAAAAGTAACTTTGAACTAATGTAAAGTAGATACTAGTGATCGATCTAATATATTTATCCCAGAAAAAATACAGAAATTAAAAACCATCGGACTATGCAACTTTAATAGAACCTGTTACGGCTAATGTCTGGTGTCAGAGTTTTGGCGTGCTTGCCAACATTATTTTGGCATGTTTAGATGTATGATATCTCCAAACTTAGCCAATTAAAATTAAAGTTACTTCAAACTAAGGTAAAGTAGATTATAACGATTAGAATAATATATTTATCTCAGAAAATATCAGAAACTCAAAAGCATCGGACTATGCAACTTTAAGTGTTGGTGTGAGCTGCTCGTGAGGTCATCAGGGTCATCTCTTGGGATGTGACTGAGCTGCTCCTGTGATCTTACAAGGGACCTCTCATGTGCTGGTGACCAGACGGGGCGGCCGAATGAGTTGGGCGTCCGTCTCCCGTTTTGGGAGATCGTGGGATTCGAACCCATGGATTCGTGGGTTTAAACCCTGGTCAAGTTAAACCAATGAATTAAACTATAACATCGCGATGAGTGCGCACTGTCACAAGTCGGTACCCGTCCTGATATGGCCTTAGATGTTGCTAGGACGTAATACTCCAATGTGTTACCTGCTCATGTAATGTTGTGAGCTGCTCGTCTTAAAGGGAGCTGCTCTTGTAAGGTGAGCTGCTCGGCTAATGTGATGACCTACCAATGGGGTATTATGAACTTCTCATTTGGTGGCAGCCTGCCTGTTGAAATGGTTCAGTAGTTGATGTCTGAAGAAGATTAGCGGCTACATTTCTAATGCAGCCATTCTTCATTGCTAGATTCTAGATCGGAAACTTGGTCCCATGCCCTTTGTAAGTTATCTAGAAAATAATTTCGCTCATTAAGCATTGGTTTGGGACCTGTTTGGTACGTCGGAAACGTGTTGACGATGACCGACTGGGCCACCAAATGAATACCGCTCTTACAAAATGGCAACACTAATGAAATGGATAAGGGAAACACAAAATGTCCATCAAATTCACTTGGTCCGGAAACTGACGTTCCCTCCCGCCTAGCGGCCAATGGTGACAGCGCACTTAGTGCTTCCCCCGTGGTGGTGGCCTCTTTAATGGCTGGTGCTGGTAGCAGAGTAGTTTACTGGCTACCCTTGGTGGTGGGGGCGATATGTATCCTCTAGTGGTACAACACCCAGGAACACACGGCGCCCTCTGGTGGGAGCGGCCTGGTGGCATGCCCTACTGGTGTGGCACCCAGCTGGTGGTGCGCCCTACCGATGGTGCATCAGAGTGGTGGTGTACCTTACTGGTGGCATGCCCTAGTAGTGGTGCACCCTGGTGGCGATCCTAGTGATGGCATACCCTACTAGTGGTATGTCCTACTGGTGGTGCACCCTAATGGTGGCAATCCCTCCTGGTGTGGCGCCCAGCTGGTGGTGCGCCCTACCGATGGCGCATCCAGGTGGTGGTGTACCCTACTGGTGACATGACCTAGTATTGGTACACCCTACTGGTGGCGATCCTAGTGGTGGCATACCCTACTCATGGCATGCCTTACTGGTGGCGTGCCCTAGTAGCAGTGTGCCCTACTGGAGGCGCACCCAACTGGTGGTACGCCCTACTGCTGGTGTGCCATACTGGTGGTGTGCCATACTGGTCATGTGCTCTACTAGTGGCGTGCCCTACTGGGGGCACACCCTACTGGTGGTGCGCCCTACTGGTTGTGAGCCCTACTGGTGGTGCGCTCTACTGGTGGTGCTCTCTACTGGTTGCTCAGTGGCGTCCCCATGTGCTAATATACCCAATGTAGCACTCCAACGTCCATAGCCCTGGTCGCACCGGTGCATGCAAGGCGCACTCTGGTGGCGGCGGCGGCGGTGGTGGGGGTAGTTCCCACAAGACCCACCAGGTGATTTATCCGTGCACCAAGTTGACGGCTACACGGCCATTGACTACTGACCACACTGCGTGCTCACCGCGCCTGTCAGGAATTCTAAGAATCGGCACGGCCTCCTGGAAATCGGACCACTTAACGGTAACGCCATTCCCCTCACCCCTACTCCCACCCCAACTCCCACCCCCACCCCCAGCCCCAGACATACCAGGGTGTGTGTGCCCTCCTCCCATCTCCACCTCCACACTCCTCCCCCCCCCCTGCCCCAAGCCCGCCTCACCTTATCTCCACCCTCCGCGAAACCTGAATGGAATAATCTCAAACGCACCCTCGTCCAGGAAACACATTGTCGCGGCAAACTGGAGTGGATCAAGCCGGAAGCGGTTCCCGCGTCCCATTAAAGCTGCACCATCCGATGAAAGCGTCACCTTGTCGACACCAGACGCGATGGCCGAATGAGTTAGAGCGCCCGTCTCCCGTGTTGGTAGACCGTGGGATCATGGGTTCGAACCCTGGTCGAATCAAACCAATGAATTAAAAAATTGAAACTTGTCGCTTTCTATCCAGGCGCTCGGCATTATTAGGATAGGGCAAGGACTGGTTGGCTCAGTGTCAGGATAATGTGACTGAGTGAGATATCATGTCATGGTGCTGGTGGCCTGGTATCCCAGTGGGGCAGCACTATAAAGTCGCCATGAGTGCGCACTGTCACAAGTCAGTACATGTCCTGATATGACCTTAGATGTTGCTAAGACGCAAAACAACAATAAACAAACAAACGAAACTGGTAGACTTACCTAGATTTGATCCTACATATCCAGCTTAGATACTAGTGCATTCATTTAAACTGTTATTGAAATAGGCATCAGAAGTGACATTAAACCATGCAGTAATTGCCCTGCAAACTGCTCCAGCGAGGGCTCCTGGCAGGCGGGATGCAGCCAGGATTAGTATTTATCCATTCTTTAGTCTTCTCCGTGTATGGGAGGAGTGCAGATTTCTTACATAGCCAGTCTGTGTTGTATTGAGATGTAGAATACTACTTACTGAATCTATGACGAGTGGGAGATAAAGACCTATGCCACGACTTAGTGATTCTATTGTCTTTGGGAAAGAGCACATACATAGTTTATTGAAGTTGCATAGTCCGATGTAGGCAGAACATTTTTAATTCAAAGCAGCAGCTTAAATTTGATCCTACACATCCAACTTAGATACTGGTGTATGCACTAAACATGTATTTCTGTATAGAAGGAATATTAATTCAATTTAATAGATAGATAGCTAGATATTTATTTATTTCCACATGATCATAGTGGATATATATATCACTAATGTTTCGCATGAAAAAGGAGAAAGCAGAAGTACATTTCTGATGAGGCGCTTTACCCAGTTAAATATAACTCATATACATTGTTAATACAATAAAAAATAATAACTTATCACCATCAAAGCCTATGATGTCGACAATTTCACTGTGCATGCCAACATTAAAAATATATCCAACGTTAACCCTTTCAAAAGAAACTATTTCCAATTAAAGTAAAGTAGATTTTACTGATCAACCTAATATGTATATATACATGCATATACATATATATGTGTATATACATATATACATATATGCATATATTCATATATACATATATACATACACACATATATACATATATACATGTAGGAGGGGGCAGACCAACACGGAGACTAATAGGCGAATATAGTTATTTTTTATTTGGCTTGTATCATCGTCGGGAAGGCCACCGTAACCATGACTCAACCATAACTATACTTGGCTGGGCAACCCGCCCTACCCATAATATTAATAATAATAAGCGATCAAGGCTAATCAAAACATAGTGTAGCATAAGCATCAAGAACCATAACAATAACAGAAGTGAAATAGCAATAATCAAGTTATAATAACTATAAAAAAAAAAAGAGAACAGGACAGGAGCAGGTTTTGACCGGTCAAGGTGAGCGAGGGAATGGCCACGGTCCTACAGGGAAGGGGCGAGGAAAGATGGAGCGGGGGCGCCACCTGACGGATGCGAACCCAAACGGTCAATAGTTACATGCCAACTTACAACACTAGAGGGGAACTCTGCGCCCTCCCTACACCAGTATATCCTAGATATACGCGTGTATATACATATATACATATATACACATATTATAGATATATCTATATATATATATATATCTGCAGAAAGGAGACACACACACATATATATATATATATCAAGAATATGGCTGAAATTGAAAACGAATTTTAACTGAGACTTCTGGGATTGTCTTAGTTAATGCTTATACTTATAAGTTATAGGTGATATTGGTGTCAGTCCACGCTGCTAAATTTTTAAACATAAGCTCAACAAAGTTGTGCGGGCCTGACCTGCTGACTCCTGCCGGCTTTGCTCGGTGTTTATGGGGAAGCGTCGTGTAGACACAACTATCGTACCTCGGCGGGTCAGCGATTAGAGCGAGCCCGGCCATAAAGGTGTGCATGGACTCGATGTTGTACGACGGTATAAAACGGAGACGCCGCTTCTCTCCTGATGTATAATTCAAACATGTCCACAGACGCCGCCAGTCTACAGTTTATGCGGTGACGTAGACGCTATAATGACAACATTCCATGTGTGACTGCATATAAACTGCTATCAATGCTGTCAAATGCTGTCAATGTTAGTTTGTTATGGGAGTATCCATTCTAGGGTCATATACTGTATATTGTGTTTTGCTGGGTTATATCTAATAGTAATAATCCTCCTCCTCACCCCCAGCCCCCCCCCCCCCCGCCTCCAGCCACCACATACCGGAAGCGATGGCCGAATCGGTAGATTATAGCTTTCCCTTGCGGAAGGTCGGAAGTTGGATTATCGTCGACTCAAATAACCAATGACTTATAAAATTGATACTTATCGCTACTTAGCCTGGTGCTTGGCATTAGTAGGACATGGAAAGGACTGGTTAGCTCAGTATCAGGATAATGTGAGTGAGTGGGGTATCATTTGAGTCATGGTGCCTGTGGTATGGTGTTCCATTGGGGGCAGCACTATAAGGTCACCATGAGTGTGTGCAGTCGCAGCAAATTGGTCCCTATCCTGGGGTGACCTTGGGTATTACTAAAACATTAAAGTTGCATAGTCCGATAGTTTTGAGTTAATTATCATTTCCTGAGATAAATATATTACTGTTGATCGTTAGAATCTATCTTACATATGCTTCAAGTAACTTTCATTTAAAATGGCTGACGTTGGAGATATTTGAATTGTAAACATTCTAAATAAATGTTGGCATGCTCTGAAAGTCTGGTCCTGTAATGGGGCTGTCACATTATGACGCTTCTTACCGGCGTGCCAGCAACATGCAAAATAAGTTGTACTCGTCGAGACACGTCCAACTTTTCAGCGGTTTGGGAAAAAGTTTGACGTCAGCGCAGCGTGTTAGTAGCGCGCGGCCAACGTGTGTCGACGCATGGCGAAAAAAACCAAAAAGAGGTTGGCGTGCTGTCCTGATATGACCTTAGATGTAGCTAGGATGTAAAACAACAATTTGGTGCAAGGTGTGGGCACGACCCTAACATGCGCGCAATGTGTGCTTGGCGTTCGCATTACATTATTCCAGCGCCTTTAACGTATCTCGACACGCCCCTAACGTCTCCATAACGTTAGCACCCACACGTTGGCGTGCGTCGAAAGTTTTGTGCAAGCACAAAACATTTGACGTGCGCCGACGCGTGCCGGCATGTGCGTGCGACCGTCACTGTCAATCAAAGTGTACCGACATGTACTGCCGTGCGCGTAACGCTTCCCGATGTGTCCCGACGTTTCGCCCAAAAGTGACACACGTCAACGCGTGTTGGAGAGAAACGTCGTAATGTGACAGTACCATAAGCTTCAACAGTAACAGGTTCAATTAAATTGACTTAGTATTCCCTTCTAGAGCAACAAATACTTCATAAGTGCAACAGTATCTAGGTTGGATATGTAGGTTCAAATCAGGAGTTTGTCAATTTGATTCTTTTATCGGACTTTACAGCCTCCCTGCCACAAATGCACTCAAACCTATGATGCCAGCTTCTCACCAACCCGACTTGCACCGACCGCAATAGAACAGACTCCATTCAAACCGGAAACAAAAGGTCCCGGAACTAACTACCTCCCAGGCCGTGTGCGGTGGGGATCGAACAGTGCCGGGCTAATTGAATGGTAGAACGCGCCATCAATCGTCATTAAACTGGCTGAAAATGGGTTGGCATGGCGAGAGGGAATTTAAAAATAAATGTACAGGGATTTAAAAATAAATGTACCAATTGGGTAGATCCAATTAATTAGCAGTGAAGTGATATGAGATTAAAGCAGCATAGTCTGATGAAAAGATCAAATTTTCCAAACAGAAGCAATTATCTAGGTTGGATTGTACATATCTAAATTAGATGCTGATTGACTTATTAAACATTTGTCGCCACATAGAAGGGAATACTGAAGCAATTTAATAGAATCTGTTACTGTAGAAGTGTATCGTGTCAGAGTGTTAGCATGCATGTCAAAATTAATTTTGCACTTCAAATATCTCAAAAGTTAGCCATTTAAAATAGGTCATTTCAAACTAAGTGAGGTAGATCATAACAATCAACCTGATGCATTTATCTCAGAAACTGACAGAAACTCAAAACCATCGGACTATGGAACTTTAACAACAAGGCGCAGCCATTATAACTCTGATAACCGGGGGCTTTGTTTGTTTTGTTTGTTTGTTGTTGTTTTACATCCTAGCAACATCTAAGGTCATATCAGGATGGGTACCGAGTTGTGACAGTGCGCACTCATGGCGACTTCACTGGCATATTCTGGGGGCGAACACAAAGATTAAAGCGTTTATAGAATGTCGTCTTTGACATTGAAGTGAGCCCCCAACCCCAACCCCACCTCACCCCCACTCCCACCCACCTCCACCCACCCCTAGAAGTCCGGTGGATTGTTGGCGTCATGTTTATATGTGCATTGTTTATAAATGTTTTCTTTATTAATCTCGCCTAGAGCAGGGACAGTGGGAGGGACGTTACACTTTGCATACACTTTGGAACAGCGGTAGATTTTCAACAATGGGGAATGGACTGTGTGCCCCCCCCCCCAACTACCCCCCCCCCCCCCCCAGGGCGTATTTCTGAAACTCGTGTAGCAAAGGCCATTTAGTGACGACTGTTGTGTGTATGCTTTTGTCCAGGTTGAAATGGGATTTAAAAAAAACACCGTTGCTACTAAAGCCCCTACAGGGACATGCATCATCAGGCAGTATTAGGAATCCTAGGATCGGGAACTGTGGTGCATCACCTTTATAAATACTCTCATCTTGCGCTTTTAGCCTTCAGTAATTGTGTTATTGTGTAAAGGCTGTGTATGTGTATGTGGGGGGAGCATATAAATTCATGCTGCACCAGGCTTTATTGTGCTGGAGTAATTATGTATGGTCTTCAATATCCTGAAGTAAGTAATATATATATATATATACCTATGTATATAGTCAATATTTATTGTTATTTTAGGATATGTTGTCATCAACTTTCTGAAGTAACTATATATATATTATTTATATATATATCACATATCATATATTATATATATATATTATTATATATTATTATATATTATATATATATATATTATACATTATGTACATATATTACATATATCATATATTGCATATTATATATATATATAATATCTATTGCATATATTACATATATATTACAGATATTACATATATTATATATATTACATATATTATATAGATTATATATATTATTTATATTTAGATATATTTAATATATATTTAAATATGGATATTATATTTATTATATTTATAATATTTATATATATCCATATATATTTTTATATATCTGTATACATTTATATATATATTTATATATATTTATATTATTTATATATATTTATATATATTTATATATATTTTTATATATTTTTATATATTTATATATATTTATATATATTTATATATATTTATATATATTTATATATATTTATATATATTTTTTTATATTCATATATATATATATATACAACAAAGCCTCAGCACACAGGCTCCTCTGCGCGCTGAGTGGTCCCGAGTGTGTTCCCGTCTGCCCTGCTGTGTGTAACGTCTCTTTCCCCTCCTCCCCGTCTCAGGTAACACACCCGCGCTTCAAGGTGGATCAGGCGGCGGGAACGCTCGCCATCACGAACATCCACCTCAGTGACGAGGGTTACTACGCGTGTGACGTCAACACCACGGGGCACGCCGTCGTCACCTCGACGAACGCGCACCTCTACGTCAACAGTAAGTACTCGTCATCACGTCATCACGTCATCTCGTCATCTCGTCATCTCGTCATCTCGTCATCTCGTCATCTCGTCATCACGTCATCTCGTCGCCGTCTGCTTCACGGTGACGCACCATCGAAGCAGCGCCCACCGGGCGCCTATATATATATATTGACCGTCCCGACGGGTTTATAGGCGATAACGGCCAGACGCAGCTGGCAGTGGCATACAGTGTTTAGAGCCCCTCACAGGTGGTGCCAGTGTGGCCAATGCTGTACTGCACAGTGAGTTAGATAGGATGCAGTGAACATACTATTACATAGGGAACTGAAGATAGATAGTGTCATTGTTTATATTCCCATAATAGATTATAGAGCACATATATATAATTAATATCATCTCTCTTAATCTCTCTCTATATACAAAGAGAGAGAGAGTCCGGGTCATTAGCTCTCTCTCTCTCTCCATCTCTTTATTTATTTATAGACAGAGAGGGAGAGAGGGAAAGAGAGAGAAAATGCAATCCCCGACCGCCTATATGGTTATATATAATGTATATATGTCATATATATGCTATATAATCTATTAAGTGAAATATATATGATTCACCTGTTATTGTATATTCATTTCATCCCTGGGTAATTTAGTGTATTTCTATTTCTGAACCGTTCTTCATTTATTTATGACTCACTGGCGCCACCTGGAGTAGTTTCCTGTACTACCAGCAAGCCTCCATCTGCTCAGTCCGGGCCAAAAAAACATAGATGCACATTATTATGTTCAAGTTCTATACATGAACTGTGTATTGTGTGGCAAAAACAAGGGGTATGAGCACGTATGTGGGTCATTCTTTAAAACTGGGCACCACACATTTGGCTTCCACGTTACGATGCTGATGATTTGTTTTCTTTTATTGATTGCAAGTCAAATAATTATTGTATCCTCTGTGTATTAAGTACGTTAGCAATAGTATATTTATTGAAGCTATCCCAAGAATGAAATTAAAAGTTTACTTATATGATTTTGTGCTAATGTGAAAAAGTGAAAATTTACACATTTACACTATGCTTGTAGCCAAACTTTTTTTCAACTTATTTTTCAACTTTTTTCTTGTGAGTCATAACCTTGTCTAATCAATAAAATCTTGTTTGACTATGTTGTATATATTAAAATGAGGTTCTGGGTGTGTCTGATTTTAATGTTACACAGTTTGCTCAATTTGTATAAGATCTAATTCAAAAAGTAAAATTCATTTTTTTCAACTCTGACATATGCACAGCATGCAAAGCTTCATAGCACATTGGATTAAGCTATTATTTGGAAGGGTTTTTGCTATTATTTACAAGGTTTTCACTTTTGGTTTCCATGTCACACTTTTGCACCCAGTTTAAAGAATGACCCATATACACAGTGTTTATATTTCTAATGGAAAACCTTTTGGTTTGTTAAATTAAATATATGCTTTGAATTCATTATTGCAACATTTGAGGAAAAAAACCTGATATCTACACCCGGTCTACGCTTATTTCTAATGTGATCTGCATACCCTATTATGTCAGTATGTTTGTGTGTGTATATATATATATATATATATATATACATATATATACATATATATACATATGTATATATATATATATATATGTATATGTATATATATATATATGTTCCTGGATGGATGGATGAATGCATGGATGAAGGTATAGATGTATGCATGCATGTGTGTGTGTATGTATGTGCGTACGCATGGATGTATGTATGTATGTATGTATGTGCAACGACTGGTAATTCATAGACAGTGTGGCATTTTCCAACTACTTTCCTCCAATATACAGAAGAAACTGCTAGAATCAGCGGACTTGTGGTTCCGGGCTTTAAACTGGCATATTTAGTAGAACTAAATATTTGTGAGAAAAACATTAACCATATTAATAATGATAATAATAATAATAATAATGGTGATGATTAGAATGAGAAGAAGAAGAAGAAGAAGAAGAAGAAAGTCATTGTCCCTGTTCCCTCCTGTAGTTCCTACTTTTGAACCCCCAAATACATTAATATATATTTTCTTATCAGCACACATGGTGTTGGTTTTATTTTGGGGGGAGCAGTTGGGGTCGTGCAGTTGGTATTGGTGAGATGAGAATTACCGTCCCCTCCCCGGCCCCCACTCCTCCGTAATCCCCTCCCTTCGTCTCCATCAGGTGCACACATGTTGGTGGTCCGTGGTACAACTGGCTTAATTGTGTCAGAGCCTTGGAAGATGGATGCCCAGGCTTGGGTAGGTCGAGGTGGAGTCTGGTTGTCTGATGTAAAGTGCAGCAAATATCAGCACCTGGTGCCTGTGTGGTGTGTGTGTGTGTGTGGATGGGGACAGGTTGTTGTTGTTGTTGTTGTTTAGAACAGCGTTGTGGTGTTTGTCGGGGCAGTGAAGGGAATGAGGGGGGAGAGGAGTGGGGTGGAGGAGGTAGAGAGAGGTGCTGGTGAGGGGGTGAGGGGGTGAGGGTAGACGAGGGGTTCACCCGCGTGGACAGATGGGTTGTTGGTTGTTGGACTTTTAAGTCCTGGCAACATCTAAGGTCATGTCAAGACGGGTACCAACTTGTGACAACACACACTGATGGCGACTTTATAGTGCTGCCCCACAGGAAAATCAGGCCACTGGCACCATGACCTGATATCCCACTCAGTCACATTATCAATGACACTGAGCTAACCAGTCCCTTGGCATATCCTATTGATGCGCGAGAAGGAAGAAAAGAAGGCGGGGGTGGAAGAAAAGGCGCGTTTATTTACACGCCTCAGCGGAAAATGTTAGGTACATACAATGAGCAAAAACAGGTTTAGGTACATAAGTGATATAATGCAATGGTAGCAAGGTAAAAAATGTACAATCAGTGGAAATGCAAAGTCATTGTAAGGAGAGAAATATAGGCTCATAGGGAGCAAGGAGTCCGGTTTAGTCAATTGTCAGTGGCGTGAGGGGGTGCGGAAGAGCCCTCCACCCTCGGGAGTGAGTAGGTGGGAGAAGAGTTGGGTGGGTGGGCGGAGGAAATTGAAGAACAGCGGAAGACGGCAGGAAGGTGAATGCCAGAGGAGGGCGGCGGGCGGCCTTATAAGGGAACGGGAGGGGCGACAGGCGGTGAGGTGCGAATGCTGACGGCCCGGGGGAGGGTGAGATGTGGCGAGCAGCGGGCGTCGGGTGAGGCGTGAGCGCCAGAACAAAGGAAGTGGCAGAGAGCAGGGGGGCGGCGAGCCGGGGCTCGGCCGAGGTGAGGAGGCAGCGCCACAGCGGCGGGGGAGGGTCTCTCCCTTCCCTCGCATCAAACGTAATGCTGCGCATTACGACCGATGCGCGAGAAGGAAGAAGGGAAGGCGGGGGTGGAAGAAAAAGGCGCGTTTATTTACACGCCTCAGCGGAAAATGTTAGGTACATACAATGAGCAAAAAAGGTTTAGGTACATAAGTGATATAATGCAATGGTAGCAAGGTAAAAATGTACAAACAGTGGATATGCAAAGTCATTGTAAGGAGAGAATATAGGCTCATAGGGAGCAAGGAGTCCGGTTTAGTCAATTGTCAGTGGCGTGAGGGGGTGCGGAAGAGCCCTCCACCAAAACGGCGGAGAGGGCTCGAGGGGCGCCCGAGGGCGCAAGGCGGGGCACGTAAGCGTGCACGGCCGCAGAGGTCCAGGTGCCCTGCTCCATGATGTCAGTGATGGGGACACCGGCGCGCTGACAGGCCTGGGCGGCGCCTCGGCGGAGGCTATGCAAGGTGAACGCCTCGGGCGCCGGCACCCCCTGGGCGGCGAGGGCCCCTCGGAGCAGCGCGGTCAGGGAGCGCGGGTCGAGGGGGCGGCCGGAGGGCAGGATGAAGGCTGGGGCGTCCGGTGCGGCGGGGCAGAGGGCGACGGCTCCGAACCAGGCCGCCACGGGGCAGGGGGCGGAGCCCGGGATGGCCGGGACGAAGAGGGCAACCGCGCCCGAGGGGCTTGAGATGGTCCTGCGGATCCTGAGGCGCAGCCCGCCGGGCGCGGGGCGGACGTCGTCCCGGGTGAGGGTGTGGGGGCCGCCCCACCCCTCGGGGCTCGGGGCGAGCAGGTTGGACTGCCGCAGCATCCCGAAGTACCCGAGGAGGAGGGCGGCCCGAGGACCGAGGGAGGCGGGGCCCGCTCGGGCGAGGTGGCTGATGGCGAGGGCGAGATGTCGCGGCGTCAGTGGCGGCGCCTGCCGGGGGACGTGGGCGGAGGATCGTTCCCCGCCTCGGCAGACCTCCTTGGGGAGGCGGGCGTCGAAGCCCGAGGTGAGGCCCCCGGCGCTCTCGACACAGGAGCGGGCTCCCGAGACGGCGTTCTTGATGGAGGCAGGTGACAGTCCGCGGAGGTAGAGTGCGGCGGTGAAGGCGGCTACTTCAAAGGGGGAGGGCGCGAGGGGATCCACGCCTCGGGCCACGGCGTAGGTAACGTACTCCTCGGCCTGGCGACGGCGGTTCCTCCATGTCGGCGGGGCGAGGGAGGCCGCGCGGAAGCGGGCGACGGCGGTCACTTCTTCCTCGGGAAAACCTACAGACCGGGAAAAAAGGGAAAAGCGTCATGGATAGTGTCGGCAGGGAGGAGGCCGAGGCGGGCCACCTCGGCGCGAGCCGTAGCGTCCCAGGGTCCCGGGAGGTGGGCGCGGCTGAGGGCGTCCGCGAGGAGGAGGTCCGCCCCAGGCTTGTGGACGATGTGTAGGTTGAAGGAGCCCGTGGCCGCCATGAGCCAGAGCTCCCGGGCACAGGTCCCGAGGGTAGCGTCTCGGGCGCGTCCCGACTCGAGCGCGAGGGCGGACGCCATGTTATCGGTGTTGACCGTCACCGTCGCCCCCGCGATGTCGTCCGGGAGGAGGGCGCGGAGGGCGACGACGAGGTTGACCGCCTCGAGCTCGTGGATCGCCGGGAACCGCGCCCGGAACGCCTCGGAGTACCCTCGGGCATAGTAGTGGGTGGGAGAGAAGGCCCCGCCCCCGGTGAGGCAGGAGTCGCACTCTATCACCCAGCGACGGCCCTCGGGAGCCCGGAGGAGGTGGAGGCCGTTGGAGATGCGGCCGTAGGCGGCAAACCACCTCAGGTCCCGGAGGGCGTCGTCGGTGAGGGTGAGGGTGGAGGCCCCGGAGCAGCCGCGGAGCGCCCCAAGTAGCTGGGCCATGAACTTGCGGCCGGGGAGCACGCAGCTGCTCACGTGATTGAGGCGGCCGAGGAGACTCTGCAATTCCTGCTTCCCGAGGGTGGGGCGGGCGACGCGGGCGTCGCAGTCGTCGACGAGGGCCTGGATCTTGTCGGGGGCCACCCGGATAGTCATGGCCTCGCTGTCGAGGGCGAACCCTAGCCAGATGAGGCGGACAGCGGGCGGGTGACATTTTCCGGGTGCTACGTCGAGGCCGAGGGCTGTGGTGAGGGCGAGGAAGGCATCGAAGGCCTTGCAGGCCTTTAGGTAGGAGCCCTCACAGCCGATGAAGTCGTCGACGTAGACGAGGGTATGGAACCCCTCGCGCCGGAGGATCCAGGCCACCGCCGAGGTGACGCGGACGCAGGCCGCGCCCGAGGAGCGGCAGCCGAAGGGGAGGGCGAGGTCAATGTAGGTGCCCCCATTGAGGCATATCCCGAAGAGAGGGCAGGAGAGGGGGTCGGCGCGGAGCTGACGGTAGGCCCGGGATATGTCCGCCGACCAGACGTAGGCCCCGGTGCCCTCGGACACTAGGCGCGGCCGAACGTCTGGCGACGGAGGAGGGGAACCCGCCTCTTGCTGGAGTCGGACTTGGGGCGGGTCATCATCGGGGAGACCTGGGTCCAGGGGGAGAAGGGGGGGACGTGGAAGGGGCCGATGAGGGCGCCGAGGGCGAGCTCCGTCTCAACAAAAGCCTGGATGTGAGGGAGGAAGTCGGGGGGCTCACGGTGGTTGGAGAATGAGGGCCGAGGGAGGGTCGGTGCGGGGTAATTGGCGGGGAAGCCGAACTCGAGGAGGTCGAGGACGGCCTGGTCGGGGTAGTCCTGGAGGCGGGAGCGCCAGGCGGGGATGTGGAGGCCTGAGGGTAGGGGGATGCGGGCGGCCAAAAAATTAGGGAGGCCCGCTTCCCGGAGGGCGGTGTAGGTGTGGAGGAAGGTAGGGTAGCGGTCCCACGCCTCGCCGGAGGGGTGGGGCCAGGAGGCGAGGATGGTGGGGCGGTAGTGGTGGGGGGTGGGGCCGCAGGAGGGGGCGGCGGGGAGGGTGGCCTGGAGATCGGGGTCGATGACATCGACGGTGGGCTCGTCAAGGGAAGGGCGGGGGGGGGGAGGGTGTTTGAGAGGGCGGGGTTCGGGGGAGGAGGTGCGGCGGGGGTGGGCGAGGGGGGCAGAGAAATCGCGGGCGGTAAGGGGGGGGTCGGGGGGCGGGTCGGGGGTCGGGTCAGGGGGGTCGGGGGGGCAGAGGAAGGCGGTGTCGCCAGGGTCGAGGTGGACGTCTGGGTCGAGGATGGTGGGCGGCTGGCGCCGGGCGGCGGTAGGGGCCTTACTGAGGGGGCACTGGGGCCGGGTGGCGGTGGTAGCCTTGCCGAGGGGGCGCTGGGGCCCGAGGCGGGAGTGGTTGCCGGAGGGTACGGCGGCGCCGGGGCGGCGGGCAGGCCGCGCCTCGGGCGGGTGGTTGGTGGTGACCGGAGGGCTGGTGGCAGTGTGGTGGGCGGCTTTTGTGGGGTGGGTGGGCCGGTCTGGGGCCTCCGTGCCGGGGTGGAGGTGCCGGCTCCCTAAAAATCCGGCGAGGCGGGAGCCGCTGCCCGGGCGCGTTTTGCTAGACAGGCGTCCTCGCTGTGCCTAGTGAGTACCTTCCGCACATTGGCGCAGTATGCGCATGCGTGGAGCACTTTTGAGGCCCCTTGGCCGTGGACCTCCCCCGGGCCTGCGTGGGTGTAGGAGTTGGGGTCCCGGTTCCATGGGTAGCAGAGTGGGCCGTGGGTCTCCCTACTGTAGGCCACGCGTGTGTCGGTGTGGGCGCGGGGCTGAGGGCGGGGCTTTGCAGGGGCGGGGTTGGGTGGAGGTGGAGTGGGGGGGCATGGCGAGGGACTCCGGTCGCAGGAGGTTTATCGCTACTGGGTCGTGCCAACCGTGGGGGAGGGTACCGTCCGCGATCGCGGTGAAGACCGCCTCCGAGTAGTGGCGGACGGTCGTCCAGGGATACACAAGGTTATCGCGACATATAGAAAGGATGTGGTGGTGGAGTCCCTGGGCGGAGTGGGCGGGGAAGTCCGGGTGGTCGATGAGGGTGAGGAGGGTGAGGGCATATTCGTCCTTGGTCGCCTCCCCCCTCTTCACCGGCTTCTTCTCGGGACCTCGCCTCACCAGATCGGAGGGGAAGATGTAATTTGAAGGAATACCTTGGCGTCTGGTTGAATGCCGCGCCTCGGCGGATGCCAGGATTTCCCTGACGGCGTCGGCCGTGGAGGCGGGGTTGTGCCGGGTCTCCTCCTCCTGGTAGGCCGGCGACGTGACGGGCTGCACTTGGGGCAGGAGGTGGCGGTACCTCCCGTACTCCGGGTGTGTCGCTCCGGGGAGGGCCGCCTGCGGCGGCGGCGGGGGTCGGGCCGCGGCGGTGGCAGGTGCCCGAGGCGTTGATGCGGCCGGCGGGGGCGCCTCTGGCGCGGGCCGGGTCCCGTTGGCGCTGAGGTGGTCGATCCAGGCGTGGAGGTCGGCAGTGGCCTGCCGGTGCTCGGCGTTGGCCTGGCGGTGCTCCTCGTTGGCCTGCCGGTGCTCTAGCTGCATCCGCTGGATGGCCTCCAAGACCGAGGAGATCTCGGTGCCCGAGGAACGGTCCGAGGGCGCCGGCGGGGAGACCGAGACGGAGGCGGGCGATTCGTCCCTCTCGGGCGTGGTGGATGGCCCGGGGGTCCGTGGGGCGGCCCGGGATCCCTTTCGTCCTCGTCCCTTTCCCTGAGGCATTGTTGATGCTGGGGTAGGTCCGAGGTGTAAGTCCAAAAAGAAAAGAGAGGTACAGCGGAAGACGGCAGGAAGGTGAGTGCCTGAGGAGAGAGGCGGGCGGCCTTATAAGGGAGGAAAGACGGGCGACAGGCGCTGAGGTGCGAATGCTGACAGCCCGGGGGAGGGTGAGAAGTGCCGAGCAGCGGCCGGGGGTGAGGCGTGAGCGCCAGAACAAAGAAAGTGGCAGGCGGCGAGCGGGGGCTCGGCCGAGGTGAGGAGGCAGCGCCACAGCGGCGGGGGAGGGTCTCTCCCTTCCCTCGCATCAAACGTAATGCTACGCATTACGACCAATGCTGAGTGCCTGGCTAGGAAGTATCAGTTTTATAAGTCATTGGTTTGACTCGACCGGGACCCGTACTCCCGATCTCCCGCACTAGGGCCCCTCGCTCTACCGATACGGCCATCACGCCCGCTCCGGACAGATGGGTGATGGGTGTGTGGTGGTTTTTCGGGGGTTTGTGTGCGGGAGGTTGTGTGAGGGGGGCGGGGGGGGGGGGAGTTGCATGGTATAGTGGTATATGAGGAGGCTGATTGGTGGATGGCCTGCCGTATTGATTGCTCTTTGTCCTGACCGATTAAACTGGATCCTGCCACGATCTATGGCCGCCGTGTGGTGGCGCTGTAGGTACTGTAGAGTATGTCCCCACCTCTTCTGATGTTGCTGCTTCCCTGACACTAGTCTCAGCCATAAAGATGTTGCCTTGAATAATCATCATCATCATCATGACCATCATTATCATCGCTTCAGTTCTGTACAATTATATTCGGATAGCCTTGTGAAACGCACCACATGTATCGCATCCACCACCACACCATCACACCACAACACCACCACCACAATCACACCACCCCAAATTTACCACTACATTCACCACACCACCGTCACATCTCCACATGTATCGCATGCACCACCACACCACCACATCATTACCACACCACACCACACCATCACACCACCCCACCATCCCACCATTACACAGTAATATAGCCAACCTACTAGTACTAGCAGCACGCTTGCCACACCCATCACAACACTACCACTCTTCCTGCAGCCACCACACCACCACACCACTACCACACCACTACCACACCACCACACCACCACCACACCACCACACCACCACACCACCACACCACCACACCACCACCACACAACCACCACACAACCACACCACCACACCCATCACAACACTACCACTCTTACTGCAGCCACCACACCACCACACCACGACATCATTACCACACCACCACACCACTACCACACCACTACCACACCACCACACCACCACACCGCCACACCCATCACAACACTACCACTCTTCCTGCAGCCACCACACCACCACACCACTACCACACCACCACACCACCACCACACAACCACACAACCACACCACCACACCACCACACCACCACACCACCACACCCATCACAACACTACCACTCTTCCTGCAGCCACCACACCACCACACCACCACACCACCACTAACCACAACACCACACAACCACTTACCATTAACCACAACACCACACTTCCACACCACCACACGTCCAGACCACCACAGGTCCACACCACCACACGTCCACACCACCACACCACCACCACACCATCACCCCACCCCACCATTACACAGTAATATAGCCAACCTACTAGTACTAGCAGCACGCTTGCTACACCCATCACAACACTACCACTCTTACTGCAGCCACCACCACACCACCACACCACCATCACACGACCACACCACCACACCCATCACAACACTACCACTCTTACTGCAGTAACCACACCACCACCACAATCACATCACCCTAAATTTACCACTACATTCACCACACCACAGTCACACAACCACATGTATCGCATCCACCACCACACCACCACATCATTACCACACCACCACACCACCACCACACCATCAAACCACCACACCACCACCACACCATCACACCACCACCACACCATCACATGTATCGCATCCACCACCACACCACCACATCATTACCACACCACGACACCACGACACCACAACACCACCACACCACACCACCACACCACACCATACCATCACACCACGACATCGCCACACAACCACTAACCACACCACCACACAACCACTAACCACACCACCACACTTCCACACCACCACACTTCCACACAACTACACTTCAACACCACCACACTTCCACACCACCACACTATTACACAACCGTAGCACTCACCACACCACCACACCACACCACCACACAACCATTAACCACACCACCACACAACCACTAACCACACCACCACACTTCCACACCACCACACATCCACACCACCACACTTCCACACCACCACACTTCCACACCACCACACTTCCACACCACCACACTTCCACACCATCACACTTCCACACCACCACACTATAGTATTACACAACCGCAGCACTCACCACACCACCACACCAATGACCACTGACCACTCCACCACACCACCACAATGCCACACAGCCACACTACCACTATGTCACACCACCATACCGCCAACCACCACACCACCATACCACTTACCACCCCAATACACCAATGCACCACCACACTTCTCATAACCACTACACTCACCATACACACCACCACCACTACCACCACCACCACACCATCACACCACCACCACACCACCACAGGGCCCACGGCTCCGTGCGGTGTCACCTCGCCCCGGGCTCCTCTAGGGTTGATCCCGTCACCCTGGAGGGTGTACCAGGAGAGCGTGATGGCCTTTGCGTGTAGGCGTCAGTGTGAGGCGTCCGTGACGGGTGCCTACAGGAGGCCGGGGTGACAGGCTGGCTGGGGAGGGACGGGGGGGGGGGGGGGAGTGGAGGGAGGGGGAGGGGAGGGAGGGGGGGGGGGAGGGCAGGGAGGGCCCGACACAACTCACTTATCCACATCATGACCTCCGCCATGTCGTTAACAACTCATACTAGTCACCGGACCGAATCGGTAGAGCGCTGGCTTCCCGTGCGGTAGGTCCGGAGATCGAATCCCGGCCGAGTCAAACCAATGACATCTAAAATGTATACTTGTCACTACCTAGTGTAGTGGTCTGCACTGACCTCTCAGGCAAGTAACCACATAGACAGGTAGGCGTCTGTAGCGTGGTTATATCAGGGAGCCTAGTTGGTGTAATGGTTAGCACACTGGCCCGGAATGCAAAGAGATGTGGGTTCGAGTCCCGCTCTAGGCTCAACATTTCCCATTTTCATCACCCCCACAACACTAGCATGGCGCTCGGCATTCAGGGCCGTAGCTAGGAATTTGCGTCTGCAGTTAAATTCTTGGACATGGACGTGTGCCAAACGAGTAAAGCACTAAGGGAGTTCTGGGGGTATACCCCCCCCCCCCCCACCCACACACACAGTAAAACTTTGAATACTGGGCCACATTCCTTTCTGAGTGACCGGCAAGAGTACTGTTATTGCGCTGACAATTGACATCAACAACAAAAACCAAACCCATCATGATATGACCTTAGATGTTTCTAGGACATAAAACAACTAAACTAACTATGAAGACAGAGATATTACCTCACTACCTGACTGCGTGATGCCTACTAAGTAAAGCGTCTTTTGATCGGCAGAATTAAGATCAATCAATCTGGCGCCAGGCTAGCCGTCAAGCAGGGTCACCCTCCTTGGTTACAGACTGTTTAGTTACAGGGCCGTATCCCAAACCCCACAGGCACTGTTGCCCCAGACCCATGCCTGGCCTTCAAAACCTCAGGCGCGATAAGCAGTGACGGGGCCTGGCGCTCGGGTCAACTATTTCATCTCTGGAATCGGCGACGTATTAAATGCAATCGCAATTTGCGGAATTTGAGAGTTGCGGAGCTGTTTCCTATTACTGTGCGCAATGGTAGGCGACGCTGACACGACCTGCGTATACGTCATATTTTGTTGGGATTGACAGTGCGTTATGCTTGCCAGACGGCGAGACATGTGTGACCTCCCATTGACCCATACCCACCCACCCACACACACACGTAATGCTTGTCTACACAGGTGTCTACCACACCCTAAGCACCCGTCACCCCCACCCCCACCCCTATCCAATCTCCTCTACTCCACCCCTACCCCTCCCCCACGTTCACACACCAGGAGGCGCTACACACTCTAGCCAAGCACTATGCGGAATCGCAGCTTCACCAACCCAAACACACAGATGTGCATATATACATATATATGCTGAATAGGCCATTATATGAGTATAATAAGGCCGGAAGCTTCCATATGTTCCTCACCCCTAACTCCTCCATCAGTCGTCCACTGGAGGAGCCTTGATCTAGTCATCTACTGTTCCAGCCTAGTCAACCTTAGATCCGTGATGGCCCTGTCAGACTATGACGTAATGACGTCAACGTAGTGAGAACGTGAAGAACGTTGAACTTCTCGGCATAGTATGCAAATTTGGGCACAAGTTGAACATGGATGCAGCATAGTGGACGAGAGCGTAACGTCGGTAAAGCCTAGTGATACCGTCATTCAACGAGAGAGGACAACGTCACTACGCTCACGGAACGTTATGAACGTTATTCCATCGCCAGAAGAACGTTACGTGACGTTACCTACGTCATGAGACGTTGAACATACATTGAATGCATGTTCTCCTGACGTTCTCCTGATGTTCTCCTGACATTCTCCTGACGTTCTCCTGACGTTCCCATTACGCCATGTGGGCATTTGCACTCGGTTTAATGTGGGTCAACATAGTGGAACGTAGTTGAACGTAGTGAGCAGCATTGGAAAAATGTCTGTTTAACATCATTGACGTTCAATGAATGTGAACAGAACGTACAGTGAACGTAAACCCTTACGTTCGAGCTACGTCAACATTTTTTAACATGTCCAAAACCTCGACGTAACTCGACATAACACGACGTAATGTGACGTAGCTCGATGTCAGTCTAACGTCATTATGACGTCATCATAACGTAATCCAACGTACATCAACGTAATGACGAAAAATCGCCATGTTAGGCTCACGTTCGCTTCTTACGTCGTAGTGTGACAGGGGTATTAGGGAGCACCACCCGTCTGTGCATGCACCACTATAAGTAAACCCCCCCCCCTCCTCCGCCTAAACTCACTGTACTAACATTTGTTTTTAAATTTTAGGCAAGGGGCATTAATTAGTTCCTCTTGCCAGAGATTATAACTAGTATTAACCCACTATCATGTCTTGTTTCTTCTTTAGTATGTAGGACAACTATTAATATATATATATATAATATATAATTTGTTGTAGTAAATATAGTTTATTCATTGATTCATTGAATGAAGTATTTTGTCAGCGTCGTGGCTACAGTTATTGATAATATATGTATAATTACTCGAAATAAAGACACGAAAGGTGCCCTATTATCGCCAGCCAGATCTCCTTACAATCTCCCTATTGCCATTGTAATACCCTATTACCATTGTAATATGACGTAAAAGTTGTAATAATAGTCCGATGGTTTTGAGCTTCTGGTAATTTTTAAACATAAATATATTAGGTTGATCGTTATAATCTACATTACCTCAGTTTGAAGTAACTTTTATTTTGAATGGCTAACTTTCAAGATATTTAACGTGAAAACATGCGAAATTATTTAATTAATGCATGTCAAAATTATGATACCATAGGTTTCAGAAGTAGCAGGTTCTATTAAATTGACTTCTCCTATATAGCAACAAATGCTTAATAAGTTGCATCCATTGGAGATGTGGTTTCGAAAGTGTGATGCTTTTATCAGGTTATGAATAACTTTAAATATTACTAGGATCTAAAACCCCAATAAACCCAAACCAAACCGTCGCTATAATATTATCTCCCCCCCCCCCCCCTTCCCCTTTCTGTAAGCCCACGTGACCAGTCGTAGCCACACACACACCAGCCCCGCTAATAACCAGAACAATCATGTACTCCTTCCTGTTGTTGGTGTTGCTAGGACGTAAAGCCCCAGCAAGCAAGCACAATCTGCTTCCTGTTCACTCTGCACCCAAGATGGTGACATGCCCTCCTCCCACCCGCACCTCCTGATAACATCAGCCCCTCTTGAATCTCCACCTGTAGATCTACCCCACACCCCACCCCCACCTCAGCACCCACATATACACACCCGCTCCCACGTTCGCCTTCCACCGCTGTTGGTTTAAACTCGACGTCGCCACTCATAGTCATACATCTTGATCGCGACTAATGCCGGAGAATTGGCTTCAGCTCTGCCGCCATTGGCAAATTACATTGTCTTCACCAATCGCCTGAGGAGTGGGACTGGGACTGGGGCGGGGGCCGGGGGCCCGGGGCGGGGCCTAGGAAAGGGGCCAGGGCCAGGGCCCAGGGCAGGGGCCGGGGCGGGGACCGGGGCGAAGCCGGGCGTCGGGGCCGGGGTCGGGCCGGGAAGGGGGAGGGTCAGGGTCAGGGGCAGGGGCTGTGGCAGGGGACGGGGCCAGGGGCAGCAGGGGCCAGGGGCAGGGGATGGGGCGGGGACCGGGTGGGAGCTGGGGCCGGAGCGGGGGCTCGGCCGGGAGCGGGGCCCAGGTTGGGGGCCGGGACGGGGGCCGGGACGGGGGGGGGGGGGGACGGGGGCCAGGACGGGGCCAGGGACTGGAGCCTGGACTGGGGCGGGGGTCGAGCCGGGGTCGGGGTCGGGGTCGGGCGGGGCTGCTGTGGGTTGGGCACCGACACACGAAAGCCTTGTACATTGTCATCTTGATGAGCGACAGTGCCCGCCGGCCCTGGCTTATTGGCCTGAGCAACCACGTTGTTGTTTATTAGACGGCTTCTTCCCCTCCCCTACCCACACACACACACACAACATCGTGAGGCCAAAGGGCATGCTTGATCCTCCCTGATAGACCAGCGCGTTTATAGCAGATATAGCTGCCGTGTTCAAGGTTACGGTGTATGTGGTATTCTGGGTGGGCAATTAATGCAGTTATGCACATATACATGTATGTATCTATATATGTATGTGTGTATGTACGTATGTCTGTATGTACATATGTATGTGTGTATGTATGTGGTATGTATGTATGTATGTATGTATACCCCTCCTGATATGAACTTAGATGTTGCCAGGACGTAAAACTCCAAAACCAATCAATGTATGTATGCAGGGATGTATATGGGGTGTGTATTATGTATGTAGGTGTTATGCGTTTATGAATGTATCTATATGTATATCTGGATGGATGTGTGTATGTATGTATGCGTTTACGTATGTGTATGTTTGTGTGTATGTATGTGTATGTGAGTATGTATGACTTATGTACGTATGTGTATGTATGACTATAGCCCCGTTCACACAGCATAACTTTAGGCCGAACTAGATAAGGCGAACTAGATGAGGCGAACTAGGCGTGAAAGTGTGTTGTGTCCACACAGGCAGTACTTGGGGCGGTTTAAGGTGGAAATCGATATCTGTGCATGAGCACGTCCATAGTAACCAGCGCCAGTTTTGGTTAGTTGACGTCGCCATGAGAGAGTGTGGGTTTGAGCTAGATATGTATGGACTGAATCGTATTGTTTTGGAACGGTCAAAACTTCTGCTGGGCAGTGAAAACCTCAAAATAAATGATGAAAAAAATATCTCTGCACAGCTAGTGGTTTCATAGACCAAATTATATAATATGTGCTTTTGATTGACCGGAAAATCAACAAACTCAGGTCTCGACTGCGCATGCGTGTGATGTGCTTAATCCGCTTCAAGTAAACCGGTACCATCCACACAAGCTAGATGGGCCGACTTAAGCTAGTTCGCTTCATTTATACTACCTCGCGACGTGGTTTACTTGAGGTGAACTAGATGCATCGACTCAGCCCTAATCCGCTTCAGCATTGCGTCCACAAGGCAAATGTGAGCCGAACTAGACAAGGCGAACTAGTTGAGGCGACTTAACTCCCGTGTGTGAACGGGGCTTAAGATGCGTTATGTATGCACATTGATAATTCTCTATGATGGTATCAAGTACAGTACATTGTGACCTGCCCTGTCCTATAAAACTTATATTGAGCTCCCTCCAAGCTGATATCGGTTTCTGTGTAAATACACACATTATTGCTCTGGAAGTAATAGTGGAAAAGTACATCTCACCACGACTGAGGTTTTTTCATCTTTGAAATGTAAAACAATTAGCAATCGTCGTGGAAAATTTCACAATATAACGTTACAAAATTAATACTCTATTTTGTTACTGGTGACTAATTTTGCCCCATATTTATTTGCGTTCGACATTCAACGTGTGATTAAGCTCTCACGGAAATGCTAGTAGTTCTTTTATGTGACGGACGACGACAATTTCATCCGTTGTGCATATTTTAGACCATATAGACCTTAGAAAATGCACACAAATCTCAGACACAGCATTGCCTAATGTCACAATGTTTTGCGTCGCTCGGGTGATGAGAGAAATAAAATGAATATCTCCAATGTATGGTATTAGAACCATTCAAGCCTGTACTCAAATGTACATGTCAAGTTGGGTATGTTTTGTTAGTGAAATTAATTGAATCGAAATGCATCCAATCAATAGCTTACCTCACACTCTCTCAGTTATTCTCTCACACCTCACCTCCCATCTCACCCTTACGCTGACAGAACTGCTCAAGTTCCGGCCGACGCCGGTCAACACCAAGCTGGAGCTGGGCTCCACGACCAAGGTGCACTGCAAGGCCGAGGGTCAGGTGACCCCGACCATCCGGTGGCAGCGGGGTAACGGAGCCTCGTTCCCGGACCACATCCAGGACGTGGCTGGCGTGCTCATCTTCTCCGGGGTCGAGCACTCGGACGCCGACTACTTCACGTGCATAGCTTCGTCTGCACAGGGCTCCATCAACGCCACCATCTATATCGACGTCGTCGGTAAGTCGGGGGATGTATATAATATATATATATATATATGAGTCAGGGTCACAAAAAGAGGCCAATTGGGGAAAGTTGTCGGCGTCGAGCATTGGATGTCGGCGTCAAACAGTATAATTATAGTTTAGCATTGACAGAGGTATCGGAAAGTCCTTAAATTTATCCTGAATGTAAAGGTAGAGAAAAATCAACAACCTTATTTGTTTCTAGGATAATTTAATATAAAACAAAGAAATGCACTACACTTTAAGAGTTGCGACCCCGACATTTATTAAAGTTGTCGGCGTCGAGCATTGGATGCCGGCGTCGAACGGCATAATTATAGTTTAGCATTGACAGAGGTGTTGTAAAGTCCTTAAATTTATCCTGAATGTAAAGGTAGAGAAAATACAACAACCTTATTTGTTTCGAGGATAATTTAATATAAAACAAAGAAATGCACTACACTTTAAGAGTTGCAATGGCGACATCTTAAATAAACCACCAATTGGCCCATTTTCGTGAGGCTCAACTTTAACATAAAAATGAAATGGTTATTGTATAGGCGATCGTTTGGGACCCAAATAAAGCGATCAATATAGGGGAGTGGTCAGCCTGTAAAGGTGGTCAGTTAGAGAGGTTTTACCGTATATATATGAATCTGTCTACATAATTAAGGAAGAGAGAAGCGTACATACATTTATTGCTTGTCTTGGTTAGCAATGAGATGTTGCTATGACGCAAAACAACAACAAACAACAAACAAACTGGCTAGCAATGATGATTACCTGTACTTAATGTAATTTCTGACAACAATATAAATAACTAAATAGAAATATAACAATGACATGAACTAAATATAAGTATATCAATAATATTTGAAAAAAATATACTATGCCTGAATTGTATTTGTAATATATAGTGCTATATCTAGAATAAATTAAATATATATGAATATATTTTGCTTACATTGTCCCTTTCTCCCACTCTCAGTGAAACCTCGCTTCAAAGTGAGACCTCAAAACACGACGGCCTACGAGGGTTACTCGATGATGCTGCACTGCGTTGCTACGGGAGACCCTCAACCGACCATCCAGTGGGACAAGAACTCCAAGGTCAACGCCTTCGATGGCAAGCGTTTCCAGGTAAGTTCCTATGTGTGTAGTTAGGGAATTGGACACGGTGTTTGGATGTTTTTTGTGTGTGTGTTTTCTTTTGGAGGGCGGGGGTAATTTTTATTTGTTATTGTTGTAACGGTTTCTTTTCTCCACTCGTGAGCTGCATGGTCTGAGATTTTAATTAAGGACTAGTTTGGCCATTTTATATGGATGTTTTTTTTGTGTTTTTTTTTGTAAATATCGATATATACTTAGAGGTTAAGGCTTATGTTACGGACCCTGGCATCGAACCAAGACATCATCTGGAAAATGGGAGTATTTCACTGGTAGAATATGAGCACACTACCACAACAGCATATTACTAGCACAACATTATCACAACACCAACACAACATCAGCACAACAACAACAGATCAACACCAGAACAACATCAGAACAACACAAGGAGAACACCACGACAACACCAGGACAACACCAGAACAACGCCAGAATAACACCAGAACAACACCAATACAACATCAGAACAACAACATCAGAACAACATCAGAACAAAACCAATACAACACCAGAAAAACACCAACACAACATCAGCACAACAACACCAGAACAGCACCAGAACAACACCAGAACAACACCAGAACAACACCAGAACAACACCAGAACAACACCAGATCAACAGTAACACAATATCAATGCCACACCAGCACAACACCAGATCAACAGCAATGCAATTCAAACACAAAACCAGATCAACAGCAACACAACACCGACACAACACCAGCACAACACCAGCACAACACCAGATCAACAGCAATGCAATACCAACACAACACCAGCACAACACCAGATCAACAGCAATGCAATTCAAACACAACACCAGATCAACAGCAACACAACACCGACATGATGTCTATACCACTCCGACCCGTCTTTAGATCTTGCACTGAGGGGGGAGGGGTAAGGGGGGGGGGGGGGGAGGGCTGAGCGATGAAGCCGAACCATGCACAGCTCACCGGAAGTCAATGCAGTCCCTCTGTTCTGGAGCCTTACCGGAAAGAACCAATGGCGTCGGCTCCTTTCATCCATAGGTAACCCCGTGGTCCAACTCAGCCTTCTCACCACTTCCATCAAAGATTTGCCCACACAACCTCGCCTATACACACATGTAAATGCAGGAACCGAAAACTGAAATGAGCAAAAGGTTCTCACTAATCTCAGTCACATTGCTGCCATAATTGTCGTGTTAAAAGTAATTGCGAAAAAAAATTGCGATTTTTTTCAAGTTTTGTTTGTGTTGTTATTGTTGGTTGATTTGTACGTCCTGACAACATCTAAGGTCATATCAAGACAGGTACCGACTTGTGACAGGGTCCACTCGTGGCAACTTTAGAGTGCTACCCCACTGGGAGACCAGGCCGCCAGCACCACGACGTGATATCGCACTCAGTCACATTATCCTGACACTGAACTAACCAGTTCTTGCCCTATCCTAATAATGCCGAGCGCCTGGCTAAGTAGCGATAAAAGTATCAATTTTTATGTTTGGTTATTTGTGTGTTGCCTTTCTCTGTGTAAGCCTCCCCTTTCCCTTCCCTTCCCGTCAATTTCGATCCGTTCTGACAGAGCTGTTAATGTTTATGTCCCAACACAAGATGGCACCTGGGACGACACCAGGGGGAGCCACTCGTATGAGTGCGGAAATAGGGTGTGGGCCCCTACCTGCCTCGGCAGTCCACTCTCCCATAACTGTACCAGGGGGTGGTTATTTGAGAATGAAGGGTGCGGGTTCGCCTGGAGGCCGACAGGGGGCGGTCACGACCCGCGTGACGTGCACGTGACGTACGCGGCCTGGACGGGTCACTAACCTGTTAACCATAGCCCCATTACTCTCGCCTCTGGTTTGAACAGTTGCCTCTATTTTGTGTTCGCCCTATCTACAAAACCCCTGTGGACGCCTGCTTATGATGACGTCGTAGAGTGGCCCCTGGAGCATTAGGCCTATGAGGAAGCTTCTCTATTCACGTTGGACCGGACGTAATGGCCGAATCAGTAAAGCGTAGGCTTCTCGTGCGGAAGGTCTGAAGTTTGAATCCCAGCCGAGTCATAGGATCATGGTGCCAGCCTAGACTGAAATATCCACATACTGTATTGGTTGTTTGAGCAGGGATAATGTTGTTAATTTCAAGTGACAGCTGTCAACCTCGACCCATACATTCCCACTCCCACCCCCACCCCCACATCTCTAGAGGGTCCCCATAGAGGTTACCGAGGTCAAGGACACACAGTTAATAGTCATTAATCATCTCGGCTGATCTTCGACGGCCGACAGGGAAATCCCCAGCTGTTTGAGACTGGGGCGGTTTTTTTTTTCGGGCGGTTCGGGGGGGGGGGGGGGGGGCATTTTTGTGTAAAATCAGAACAGGCTTTACCAGATTGGATGGCCGAATGAGTTTAGCGTTCGTCTCCCATTTTGGTAGATCGTGGGATTCGAACCCACGGGTTCGAACTCTGGTCGAGTCAAACCAATGACTTAAAAATTGATACTTCCTAGCCAGGCGTTCAGCATTATTAGGATAGGGTAAAGACTTGTTGGCTCAGTGTCATGATAATGTGGCTGGGAGGGATATCAGGTCATGGTGCCAGCGACCTGGTAGACAGACCCCCAGTGGGGCAGCACTATAATATAAAGTTGCCATGAGTGTACACTGTTACATGTTGGTACCCATCCTGATATGACCTTACATTAGATGTTGCTAGGACGTAAAACTACAACAATCAACCAACCAGAACAGGCAAAAAATAACATAGCAAGACTGATCAGATCGGTAGGTCCGACTAGGCGGGCCGGGAGTGATCAGGACTGGGCTGTAACACTGGTTCTTGGAGTATTACGTCCTTGCAACATCTAATGTCATACCAGGACGAGTACCGACTTGTGACAGGGCGCACTCATGGCGACGTTATAGTGCTGCCCCACTGGGATATTCAGGTTGCAGGTGCCATGATCCGATATCCCATTCAGTCACATTATCCTGACACTGAGCTAACCAGTCCTTGCCCTATCCTAGCACCAGGCTAGGAAGCGACAAGTATCAATGTTATAAGTCATTGATTTGACTCGACCGGAAACCAAACTCTCGACATTCCGCACGAGAAGCCTACGCTCTACCGATTAGGCCACCGCGCCCGGTGTGCTTGTAACACTGACACCTGCGGTCTCCCGATAACACTTCGCTCTACCCGGGAAGATGATTCCCTCCAGGAACCGAAACCACCCACTCACTCATACACACCGGCCCGCCAGGGCGCGCTTCTGATTGCGCGCCCTCTAGCGGGACGCGCCGGTAGCGCGGTGCTTTATGGTATGCGGGGCAGTTAAGGCAGGAGGCCGGAAGGGCAATATGATGTCCTTACCGTCTAGTTTATAGTGTGGTCTGTCCCCCGACCGCAGCGGCCCGTGTAGTTCGGAGTGGCGCCGCTGGTGGCGCCACTGGTGCTGGCGCGCTGGTATGGTAACCCGCGGACCGGGTCAATCAATGTGTTGGCGTCCCGTGTCGGACTGCGACGAGTCGGGGGTCGACACAGGGCCAGGTGGGGCTGTTTGCAATGAACCCTGGGAGGAAACGTGGTTGGTTTTGGGGAAATTGAAGTTGATTTGTTTGAGGAGAATGGATTGAGAATGGATAGTTAGTGTGTTTAAAGTACATGTTACGCAGGTGTACGTGTGTATTGTATGCGAATAGTAATGTCTTATCTATTCCATTACCGGATATAGCTGAGGCTGCAGGTGGCGCCCCCATCCAGCACCCAAATTCACTAACCTCTCCCCGTGACTAGTACTAGTACTAGTAGGTCATAGACCTTTTTGACAAAGCGATTTTATATATTACTATATGCATATATATATATATATGCATATATATATATATATGCATATATATATGCATATATATATATATGCATATATATATGTATATATATATATATACACACACACAAAATCAAATTGTCAAAGGTGATTGGAAATAACGGAGAATATTACTATATGCATATATATATGTATACATATGGTGATATCCTCAGTTATTTCCAGTCTTTTTGACTAAGTGAATTCATAACCCATTAAATTCACCAACAAGACTGTGCTGGTTTAGCTGAAACATATTTAAAATAAAAACTGTTTTGTTTATTCAAGTTATTGTATTCTTACTGAAGAACACGTTGTCATGGCGACTATTGTTGAAGTACATGTTTTATGGTCGACTCAATAGAACTTAGAAGCCCCTATATTTCCGACTTCAGATAATAAATTTGCTATAAGTATAAAGCTGATCAAATTAATCAACCAAGCAACAGCAATATTCAGACAAACGTGTCTTGATTTATTATCATTTTAGTAGGCCCCTACTTCTTTACCCCCATGGAATATTTCAATCCGTGTTACTATTAAACTGATATTAATGGTGACCTTTCTCACTGAGATAGACCGGAAATTAAAGAGAATGTCACACAGATAAAGCGAGTTCGCCTCGAGTGTAGTCGGTGTGGGCGTGAGTGGAGGACGGTGGGTTGTGTGTGTGTGAGGGATGGTTGGTTGGTTGTTGGAGTTTTACGTCCTGGCAACATCTAAGGTCATATCAGGATGGGTACTGACTTGTGACAGTGCGCACTATATGGCAACTTTTCAGTGCTGCCCCACTGAGAAATCAGGCCACTGGCACCATGACCCGATATCCCACTCACTCATATTATCCTGACACTGGGCTCACCAATCCTTGCCCTATCCTATTAATGCCAAGCGCCAGGCTAGGAAGTGACAAGTGTCAATTGTAAAGTCCTTGGTTTGACTCGACCGAGAACCGAACTCTCGACCTTCCGCGCGCGAGGCCCGCGCTCTGCCACCGCACCCGGTCAGTGTGTGAGGGATGGAGGAGTTATTGAGTAATTGTAATCAGGCATGCTGTATATTGCACGTGACTAATACGCATGGTTATCTACCCACGGGGTGTGTCCGCTTGTATGACTTATCAGTCACCTCCCCCTACCCACCCACATACGCAGCCTTATGATGTATGGCGCCGAAACCAAATGGAGTTGACATCTTGACCTCTCACGCCGGAGAGCTCCCCTATGCCTTTGCTCTGGTGTCACAGGTCACGTTGAGTAGTCATGTGACCTTGCAAGCGCGAGAGGTGAGGAGTGGGTTGTGTGGGTAGCGGGTGGCGGGTGTTGTGAGGGGTCAGATAGGATGTTCGCAGACCCCCCCCCCCCCTCTCCACGTTCCCTTCTCACCCCCTCCCCCGTCTCCCCTCCCCTCTCCCCTCTCCCCTCTCCCCTTCTCGTCCCTCCCCCTATCACCGCCGCCACCCCTCACCTCCCCTCTCCCCCTCTTCCTACCCCTTCTCACACGTCTCACCGCCCCTTCCCCCTTCCACCTCCCACCTCTCGATTCTCTCACCGCCTCCCTCTCTCATCACCTCCCCACCCCTCCTCTCCACTCTCCCCTCCCGCCCCACCCCCTCCACTCCCCCACGCCCTTTCCCCGAGTCCACCCACCCCTCCCCGCCCCCCCCCCTCCCTCCCCCTCATCCCTCTCAACCGCCTCCCCCCCTCAACCGCCCCCCCTCCTCCTCCCACCTCTCGACTTCACCACATCCCCCTCTCTAACGACGCCCCTCCCCATCCTCTCACCGCCCCCTCCCCACCACCTACCTTACTAAAAACCCCCCCCCCCCCCCCCCCCCCGTCCACAAACCGCCTACACCTGCAGGGTGGAGCTCCTCGCCTTGTTAGACACTAGTTCCCGGGGGAAGACACGGGTCTAGTCAGTAGTCAAGTGCACTGGACGCAGATGATTGATCACACCCCCCCCCCCCAGCACCCCCCCCCCCCCAAGTCAACGCACCACACACACACACACAAGCCCCCAGCAACTCACCACACCACCACACCTGCTTAACCTACCAACACCAATCTCTCAAAATCAGCCATCACCGATAACCACTAGCACCATCACCATATCTACCTTCTCCAACATGTATTATCTACCAATATCTACCATTATCCATTATCCACCATTCACTCCTCCCCACCAACTAACCATCACCATCTCTACCTTCTCCAACATGCATTATCTACCAATATCTACCATTACCAATTATCTACCATTCACACCTCCCCACCAACTAACCATCACCATCTCTACCTTCTCCAACATGCATTATCTACCAATATCTACCATTATCCATTATCCACCATTCACTCCTCCCCACCAACTAACCATCACCATCTCTACCTTCTCCAACATGCATTGTATACCAATATCTACCATTATCCACTAATCACCCCCACCTACTAACCACCATCACAACCACAACTGCCACCACCAACTAACCACAAACACAGACACCACCACAACCACCATCAAAACCACCATCACAACCATCATCACATTCACTTCTACCAACTAACCACCAACACAACCATCATCCAAACCACCATCACAACCACCATCACAACCACCATCACAACCACCATCAAAACCACCATCAGAACCATCATCACATTCACTTCTACCAACTAACCACCAACATAACCATCATCTAAACCACAATCACAACCATCATCACCACCAGCATCACATCCATCATCAAAACCACCATCACAACCACCATCAAAACCACCATCACAACCATCATCAAAACCACCATCACATCCATCATCACATTCACTTCTACCAACTAACCACCATCACAACCACCATCAAACCACCATCACAACCATCATCACAACCACCATCAAAACCACCATCAAAACCACCATCACAACCATCATCACATTCACTTCTACCAACTAACCACCAACACAACCACCATCAAAACCACCATCACAACCACCATCACAACCACCATCACAACCACCATCACAACCACCATCAAAACCACCATCACAACCACCATCAAAACCACCATCACAACCATCATCAAAACCACCATCACATCCATCATCACATTCACTTCTACCAACTAACCACCATCACAACCACCATCAAACCACCATCACAACCACCATCACAACCACCATCACAACCACCATCACAACCACCATCACAACCATCATCACATTCACTTCTACCAACTAACCACCAACACAACCACCATCAAAACCACCATCACAACCACCATCACAACCACCATCACAACCACCATCAAAACCACCATCACAACCATCATCAAAACCACCATCACAACCATCATCAAAACCACCATCACAACCATCATCACATTCACTTCTACCAACTAACCACCAACACAACCATCATCTAAACCACCATCACAACCACCATCACAACCACCATCAAAACCACCATCACAACCACCATCACAACCACCATCACATTCACTTCTACCAACTAACCACCAACACAACCATCATCTAAACCACCATCACAACCATCATCACAACCACCATCACAACCACCATCAAAACCACCATCACAACCATCATCAAAACCACCATCACAACCATCATCAAAACCACCATCACAACCATCATCACATTCACTTCTACCAACTAACCACCAACACAACCATCATCTAAACCACCATCACAACCACCATCACCACCACCATCACAACCACAATCACAACCACCACCAGCATCACAACCACCATCAAAACCACCATCACAACCATCATCACATTCACTTCTACCAACTAACCACCAACACAACCATCATCTAAACCACCACCATCACCATCACAACCATCATCAAAACCACCATCACAACCATCATCACCTCCACCATCACAACCATCATCAAAACCACCATCACAACCATCATCAAAACCACCATCACAACCATCATCACATTCACTTCTACCAACTAACCACCAACGCAACCACCATCACAACCACCATCACCACCACCATCACAACCACCATCACAACCACCGTCACAACCACCATCACCACCACCATCACCACCACCATCACCACCACCATCACCACCAGCATCACAACCACCATCACCACCACCATCACAACCACCATCACAACCACCATCACAACCATTACCAGTAGTGACTCCCATACACCATATTGTACCACCACTACTATTAGTATTACCGTGATCACCACCACCAGCATCATTATCCACAACTACTACCATCACCAGCCACCAGCCACAACCACCACTTCGGGTTGCATCATCCAATGAAAGCACCACATTTTCCTAACCCAAGACACTTTACTTAGAATTGATTCTAGATATCCGACTCGGATACTGGCGCGCTCATTAAACATTTCATTGCAGCATAGAAGGAATATTAATTCAATGTAATACTAATAGCACCTGTCACAGGTCAAAGCCTATCGTGTCCAGTAGTTTGGCCTAATGCCAATTTTATTTGCCATGTTTACACTTCAAATATCTCCAGGGATAGCCATTTATATTATAATAAAAGTCACTCTAAACTAAGACAAGCGATCAGCCATATAATACTAATTTTAAAGATATGGCAGAAATTCAAAAAGATGAGATTATGGAACTTTAGCGCGACTATTAAAACTATATGCATATTGCTATATAGTATATGTCAATGAATTTAACATAATATGACCAGAAGTCTAGTGGCTCGACGTTTAAAAAAAAAAAACATTTATTCGCTGAAAATGGGAAATCCTCTATTTTATTTATTATTTAGTCTTCCCCCCAAAAAATCGCCATCCTCGGGTTAATCTTGGTTCCTAAACAGTGTCGCCGCCCCCTCCCACCTCAGTGCCCATAAAGCATGATATAATATGTTATGGTAATAACAGAATTATACTATACTTAGCCTGTCGTGTCCAGTAGTTTGGCGTAATGTCAATTTTATTTGACATGTTCTCACTTCAACTATTTCCAGGGATAGCCATTTATATTATAATAAAAGTCACTCTAAACTAAGACAAACGATCAGCATTTAATACTAATTTTAAAGATATGGCAGAAATTCAAAAACTTTTGATTATGCAATTTTAGCATGGCTATTAAAACTATATTCATATTACTATAGACTATATGTCAATGAATTTAACATAATATGACTGGAAGTCTAGTGGCTCGGCATTTAAAAAAAACTTACTTTATATAGCAATCCAGTCAGAAAATGGGAAATCCTCTATTTCAATTATTATTTAGTCTTCCCCAAAAATCGCCATCCTCGGGTTAATCTTGGTTCCTAAACAGTGTCGCCGCCCCCTCCCACCTCAGTGCCCATAAAGCATGATATAATATGTTATGGTAATAACAGAATTATACTGCCTGGGCATTACCTCGGATTACCTAGCAGGTTTAGAGGGCTGGCTGTGGCATGCCTCCTTGATACCCCAGTCACACTACTGCTTGCGACCACTTGACGACCACCTTAGACCAAAGAACCCACACTCACCTGTGATTTCCTTGCTACCAAAACAATGGTTGCCGATGTCTGGGGGTCACTGGTGAGTGTGGGTTCTTTGGTCTAAGGTGGTCGCAAAGTGGTCGCAAGCTGTAGTGTGACTGGGGTATTACTTGTTTACTAAACGGCTTTGTAGACATCCAGTGCATTCTTTATGCTTTGGGTACTGCTTTTATTATATACTGATTCCATTAGGTATTAAAAGCTAGCAACAACTTAGAATGGTGCATTTTATTACTAATTTCTACAATGGGCATATTTGGAGTCTCTGGCCTGATGCCTGATCTCTGTAAACGACCTGGAAGTACTGCACACACTCGACTTTCCGGTTCTATGTCTCTTGGTACCAGACGCGATGACCGATTGTGTTGAGCATCCATCTCCTGTTTTGGTAGATCATCGGCTCAAACCAATGACTTAAAAAATTATACTTGTCGCTTCCTAGCCAGGTGCTTGGCATTATTAGGATGGGCAGGCAAGGACTGGTTAGCTCACTGTCAGGATAATGTGACTAAGTGTGATATTAGGTCATGGTGCTGGCGGCCTGGTCTCCCAGTGGGGAAGCACTATAAAGTTACATTGAGTGAACACTGTCACAAGTTCGATACCAATCCTGATATTACCTTAGATGTTGCCAGACGGTAAAACTCCAACAACCAACCAACGTCTCTTGTTTATCTGCATATCAGATATGGGTGGTCTTAATTAAGGACTTAATTAGCCAGAGTGCTTATTCAGTGCTCCATTGCCATGTCGCCTAATGATAATAATACAGGAAATGGTCCGTTGATGTTGTAACTATGAGCACATTGCAAAAAAAGAGGATGTCATGTTTACGACAGCTGTTGAGAGTGCATCATTTTCCTCTCATTGTCAGGGTTGCGTTCTTTCGGTACACATGCCCTGCACTAGTTAAGCACTGGAGACGAGTGGCTAGAAATAGAATTTTCTAAAGGAATCAAATTAGTGTTGTATTCCTGTGTTTAATCTGTCGTTGTCCTGTTCTCCCTCTGACACTTGGTCTTGCTCTATATTCCCCCCCCCCCTTATTTCCCCTGTTTTGGTACGTTCATTGATTAAACAGGGTGCACCCCCAATAGCCAATGTCTACTTTTTGTACTGAGGGGTCGTTAAACAAACAAACACTGACTAAACAGGGGAGATCTTTAATTTCTGACAATTGTTCTTCCCCTATTCCACTGCTCATTTCACTTTAACCTTTTCATAGTGAGGCTGTGCGTCAGGCTATGTAGCGATATATATCAGTTATTTATGACATGGAGGTTCGAATCCCACGACCTGCCACAGAGTAACCGGGCACTGAACTCATTCGGCATCCTTCATCGCCCCCCTCTCTCTCCCCCTCCCTCTCTTTGTCTCTCTTTGTCTCTCTTTGTCTCTCTTTTCTCTTTTTCCGCCCCTCCCTTTCCCTCCTCATCCCCTTCCCTTCTCATCCCCTCCCCTCCTCATCCCCTCCCCTCCTCATCCCCTCCCTTCTCATCCCTTTCCCTTCTCATCCCCCTCCCTTCTCATCCCCCACCCTTACCCTCTTCATCCCATTCCCCCCCTCCATCCTCCCCTCCCCCTCCATCCTCCCCTCCCACTCCATCCTCCCCTCCCCCTCCATCCTCCCCTCCCCCTCCCCTCCTTCTCCCTCTCCCCCTCCCCCCCTCCTTCCCTTCCCTCATCCCCCATCCCTCCCTCCACTCCCCCCCATTCCCTCCTCTCTCCACCCTCCGATTCTCTCGCTCAACCCCCACCCCTCCCCCCCTCTCTCTCTCTCGCAAACAGTGCAAGTCTGTTTTTACTCCACATCTAATTCCCTTCAAAACGATGGGAGCCATACCGATCCCGATCCATATTAAACGCCTATAACCAACCAGAAGAAGAAAGCACAAAAAGAGAAATACTCCCGACATCACCCAACAACAACGCCGCCGAGCACTACTTACTGAAGGCAAACACAATGCATACTTAATGAACAAATCCACCTAACCCCACCCACATCCACCCACACCCACCCACACCCACATCCACCCCCACCCGCACCCACACCCACACCCACCATCACCCACCACTCCACATCCCACCCACCACACACCCACGCACATCCACCCACACCCACCCACCCACACTCACCCCCACCCCACCCCAGCACACCCAAACCACACCCCCATCCACCCACACACACACCCGACCCACACCCGCACACTCCCACACACAAACCCCCACACCCTCACACATACACACACCCGCCCTACACCCGCACACACCCACACACAAACCCACACACACACACACAAACCCACACCCCACACTCACCCCTCGCTGGTTGCCGACAGATCAGAGGGGAATGACTCGTGAAATAACGGGTCCCAGCGGACGGCGCCTGTCTGGCGACGTGGTCCCGGAAGTGTCGCAGGCCCCGTGCACGCGCAGGTGATGGACAGAAGAAATAAGACAGTGACGGATGAGTGCGGGCGCAGGGAGCGGTGCCTGCGGTGCGGCGCCGCCCGGGGTCCGCTTGTACCCGGCGCGTGTCGGGCTTTTGAGTCACTGCGTGAGCAGCCGGGGATTTACGGATAAGCCCGATCCGAGTCCGGCACGGACTGCGGATAACCCGCTGATGACACTCGGGGGAAAGCGGCTCCCGGTCTCCCAGGATCTTCCCCGGTATCCCCCCGGTATCCCCCGGTCTACCTCGGTACCCCTCCCCTCTCCCCGTACCCCCCCCCCCCCCGCACACAGTATTACCGGACGCAGTGGCCCAGTTGGTAGCGCGTGCGAAAGGTCGTGAGTTCGATTCCCGATCGAGTCAAACCAATGACATATCAAATTGGCACTTGTCGCTTCCTAGCTTTCTGCTCGGCATTAATAGGATAGGGCAAGGGCTGGTTAGCTCAGTGTCACTGTCAAGATAATGTGAGTGAGTGGGATATCGGGTCATGGTGCCGGCAGCCTGATTTCCCAGTGGGGCAGCAATATAAAGTCACCATGAGTGTGCACCGTCACAAGTCGGTACCCGTCCTAATATGTATGACCTTATATGTTGCCAGGACATAAAACACCAACACACAACCAACCCCAGTCCCCTGTATCCCCCGGTCTCCCCCCCCCCCCGGGTCTCCCCTCTGTCTCCCCCCCCCCTCGGTTCCCCCCTCCGTCTCCCCCCGGTCCCCCCCCCCCCGGTATCCCCTCGTTTTCCCCGCCTGGGGGGTGTCCGAGAAGGTGTCCGCCGGGGGATGTCCTCCAGTGGGTAGGATTTTGTACTGGCTCCCCTCCCCCCCCCCCCCCACTACTCCCTAAACCCACCCCCCACCTCCACCCTGGAGGTCGTCAGTGACAAGCGCTGATACGTCATGACAGGGGTGACATGATGCGCGACACCCCGTCACCATCGTTACAGCGTCACCGACCATCTCAAAGGCCCTTGGGGTTTCTCAACTATTCACCGTCACCATGACTGTTCTCCAGTAGGTTTCTCAGTTTCACCATAGAAACAGCGACACATCGCCAGCCACATAATGTGAATACTGCCAACCTAATTTACTTTGGGATCTCGTATAATATAATCTCTATATGTATGTAGTTAAAAGTTTGTTTATTTAACGACGCCTCTAGAACACTTTGATTGTTATCATTGGCTGTTGGACATTAAACATATGGTCGTTCTGACATATTTCTTTGGAGGAAACCCGCTGCCGCCATATAGGCTGCTCTTTCCAATAAGCAGCCTGACGTTAGTTTGAAGTAACTTTTATTTTAAATGGGTAACTTTCGGAATATTTGAAGTGCAAGCATGCAAAATTAATTTTGGCAAGCATGCCCAAACTCTTACACCATAGGCTTCTGCAGTAACAGGTTCTATTCAATTGTCTCAGTATTCCATTCTGTGTTGTGACACATGTTTAATAGGTGCATCAGTATCTACGTTAGATATGTAGAATCAACTCTAGGCAATTGCTTTGGTTTTGAAAATTTGATATTTCATCGGACTATGCAGCTTTAATTTACAGTCACGTGGTCCATTTTGTAACGCAGAACTCAAACTTTGCAGGGGTTTATCGAGGATGGTCGACGAGCGTGGTGTGGCGGCCTGGGGTGGAGATGGAGCGGGGGGGGGGGGGGGTTAGAGGGGTGTGGGTGTGGGTGCGGGTGTGGGTTAGAGGGACGGGGGGGGGGGTGCCCAACAGGTCGGCAGGCTGTTGGGCCGACACAGCCTGATCACATGGGACTTGCCAAGTACCAGGAGGGGATTAGTCGGGAGAGCAGGCAACCAGGCATTATCTGTGCTTGGATCCCAGCCCCATGCCCCCCCCCCCCTAACCACCCATCCCACCACCACCACCACCACACCACACCACCACCACACCACACCACACCACCACACCACACCATCACACAACCACCACCAGAGTTCATCCGTGCACAGATGTGCTGAGTCATACACGGCCAACTTCCGCTAGGGGGCTTCTCACTGTGGACACCTATTGCACTGGGGCAACAAAAAATTGCACAGTCATTTTTCATATGTACTCGGCAAGGGAGTGCTTTATGAAGTTTTTGTAAGCAACACATTTGTATGTGCAGATGTCTCTTTTAACATCTGTGGGTTAGTTGCATATGATTTATTTTTTCAAATTGCGATGAATTGATTTACCCTGCCCATAGCGGATAAGTTTGTTAACACTTGTTTTGTTTCACTGCTGGACAACACTAGTCAAATTTATTCAAGTCTTTTGTAATTCGTCCAGATTGATTCAAATCTTTTGTAATCCGTACGTTAGTCCAATATGATTCTATTTGTTTGTGCAATTCGCGTCACTCGAATTAAAGAAGTTAGTTACTAGAAGATTTGTTTGTTGTTGTTGTTAAATCAGTAACCTGCGGGCAGGCAGGTCGGGCGGGGAGTTAGAAAGGCACAGTGTTGCAGATAAAGGGAACCCGCGTATACATGGAAGAATCATGGAGCATGTAATACTGGCGAGGTAATAATCACAGTTTCCAATTCAGCGCGCGCGGGGCGGGGGGGGGGGGGGGGGGTCCTCTCCGCCAAAAAAAAACCTAAGATTTTTAATTCGTTTTTACTCCTGAAGTATTAAAACAGTTGGAATTTCAAGATCAAAATATGTCCAAGTAGGTGCCAGATTGCACTATTTTAATCGTACGTTTAAAATTTGTTCCCCTCTAGTTTTTTAGGGATTATTTTATATATTTTTGTCACTGGGACTTCTATGTTGTTATTATATTATTAGTATATTATGATTATTAGTATAATATTATAATATTATATTATTATATGATTATGTCATTGTACCATTATATTATTATACTATTGTGCCATTACGCCATTACATAATTACATCATTATACTATTACTATTATATGATTATATTATTATATTATATATTATTATATTATTATATTAATATTATGTTATTATATTATTATATTATTATGTTATTATATTAATATATTATTATATTATTATATTATTATATTATTATATTATTACATTATTATATTATTATATTATTATTATTAATATTATTAATATTATATTATTAGGCGCCACCTGGTGCTTTCTCACTGAGCTGAGTCTCTACACACAGCCTGTATCTGCGGCACCTGATGCTCTACTCTGATGGCACGAGCTAGTCCCCTCCTTGGATCCTTACTTGGCACCCCTCAGGGTTCACACGCAGATCAAAGACTCCGACTGGGAACACCACTTCCGGCCGCGAGTGCCTCACAAGTGACCGCCATTTAACTAACGAATCGCGGTCAGTACTGTCTGACCCGCGTGTGCTATGACTTAGTAATAGGCGCCTCACAATACATCACGTGACAGTTTGTTTGTTGTTGTTTTATGTCCTGGCAACATCTAAGTTCATATCAGGACGGGTACCAACTTGTGACAGTGCGCACTCATGGCGACTTTATAGTGATGCCCCACTGGGATACCAGGCTGCTAGCACCATGACCTGATATCCCCCATAGTCACATTATCCTGACACTGAGCCAACCAGTCCTTGTCCTATCCTAATAATGCCGAGCACCAGGCTAGGAAGCGATAAGTATACATTTTTAAGTCATTGGTTTGACTAGACCAGGGTTCGAACCCATGAACCCATGCGTTCGGACCCCCCGATCTCCCAAAACAGGAGATGGACTTTCAACTCATTCGGCCATCCTGTCTGGTCTCACGTGACAGGTCTGGTATTACTAGTTCCGCTGGTCCCTCAGTTAAAGACTGAAGCTGCGACCCATCACCCTAGGTCACAGTTTCAACTTACACACCGGAGGTTGGGCTTGGTGAGTATCGGACACAGTGGCCGAATTGGTAGAGCCCAGACTTCCCATGCGGGAGGTCAGGAATGCGATTCCCGATCGCGTTAAAGTAATGACTTACAAAATTGATACTTGTCGCTACCTAGCCTGGCGCTCAGCATTAATAGGATCGGGACAGGACTGGTTGGCTCAGTGTCAGGTAATAGTAATACTAGTGTTACTGAGTGGGATATCGGGTCATGGTGACAGCGGCCTGATTTTCACTGGGACAACACTATAAAGTCACCATGACTGCGCACTGTCAGTGTCACAAGTTGGTACTCGTCCTGATATGACATTAGATGCTGCCAGGACGTAAAACCCCAACAAGCAACTAATCGTTCCTTCTATTCCACGTACTCCCCTCCCGCACCTCTCCCAATTCCACATGTGGGATTTCGGGGGGGGGGTGCAGGTGTGAGATGGGGGGGGGGGGAGAGTCCATACTGGGCTCCCTCGTTAGTGCTCCTTGTGGGTTAGAAGGATTGCCTATCTTTGCCTTTCAGCACCTGTAATTGAAGTATAATGATGACCGATGTAGACGGCTATAGCGATTTGGCCGCACAATTGAGTTGGGGGGGGGGGGTGGCTGGAGGAGGGGGGGGGGGAGATGTCTGTAAAAACTTAATGTGGGTTAAGGCAGGGTCGGGCTGGTTTTTTTTGCACTAGAGTAGAATACGCCGATGGGTTTGGATCTTGGCTACATTTTTATTTTTTGAGTGCACACTGTCATGAGTCGGTGATTGTCGTGATATGGCCTTAGCTGTTGCCAGGATGTAAAACTCCAACAAACAACCAACCAACCTGCATGCACGTCAGCAGGGGTAACTTCCAGTTCTACATGTCAGGTGCACAACGGTGAGGTCCATTCCGTCATTTACCTGAGCGATGACCACTGTGTCCGTCATGTCTTTAGGCGTGGGGCACACTGTCCTGATATGACCTCAGATGTTGCTAGGACGTAAAACAACAACAAACACTGTGGGTTATATCAACGATGAGTTGATCCTTGGGCACTGTTGGCCTACCAAGTACCAGCCGACACCAGCGGAAGACTTATTGTTAAACCGATGCATACATACCAGACACTTCCGGTCATGGAATTAAAATTGCCGCCGACAAGCAGACGACATTTGATTACATGTTTTTATGTAGGTTAGTTTTGTAGGAATGTAGCAGCGCAACTTGCAGGCAATACATTCTGACAACCTTTGTCGGTTTGACTCAGAACAGACCATAATTAGTGGCACAAAGACATTTTTAATAGCTGTGTGGTTGCTTTTATGAACAAAACAACTGGATAGCTGTTTGTTCTCACTGTCCTCACGCACACGGGAGGAAAAACTTGACATTTCATTGTAAAGTTGTACTAACATACTGCTTTCTTTTGTAGCATTTCTATTTGGGGGGGGGGGGGTCAGTAAGATGAGAGTTGTGATTTCAGTTATTTTCGGTCTTCTTTACTATGGTTTAAAGATATGCAAGTGTATGTACACACACTACCTACACACCATACATGACATATAACACTCTTTTGAAAATACCTTAATTTCATTCATACAAAACAAATATTTTATTTACAAAGATTAAGTGTATTCAGCATCTTTATTTTCTTTCTACTTAACCGCAAGATAAATCAACTTCCCGTTGAGGTTTTAAAACAAAGTTCTGTTAGTTTTCTTTGTTCGGAATACCACAAGTCACTAATTTACACCCCACCCACGCATCCCAAACCAGTTACCCAGTGTGCTTTGATGGTAGAAGGTTACCATTATGTGCATCTCCCCCCCCCCCTCCACACACACACACACACACATTTTTATAAAAAGAATATAACTACAATAAGAGTGTCTTATTAGCGGTGGGATTTGAACCGTCAAAGTTGCAGAACTATTTGCTACGCAAATATAAATTTGCAGGTCATTGGTTTGACTCGGCCGGGGTTGGAACCCATGGTTTGAATCGCACGGGAGCGGATGCTCAATCCATTCAGCCACCTCATTCGGCCATGAAGGGAGGCTAATTAAAAGACCAGTGCAGGCTGTTGTTCACAAAGCGGCTTCCCAGATTCCCTGGTGTCACTAGACTCAGTCTGGTGTGAGGCGGTCATCTGAAACTGATTCTAAACCAACGCATTGATGACTTGGTAAAATAGCACCGTGGGAATGAAACTGCGCACACACACCCCCACACCCCCACATGAACACACATGGTCATATACCGTAAAACCTCTCTAAATCGACCGACAATGGCCGACTTTAAATGTCCATTCAGGGAGGTGTTCGGTTTAGGGAGTTTTTTTTAATCATTAAATTACAATAGTATTGTATGGGCGATTGTTTGAGACCCAAATAAAGCGATTGATACAGGGGAGTGGTCGATCTGTGAAGGTGTTTTACAGTATATGCACACATACACACATACACACTTGATACACACATGCACACATATATGCATACACACATACATACACATATACATATAGTATATACACATACACATAGCACACACATATACGCTTACACCGGACGAAGTGGCCGAATCGGTAGAGCGCAGGCTTCCTGTGCGGATGGTTGGAAGTTCGATTCCTGGTCGAGTCAAACCAATGACTTATAGTGAATGAGAATGGGAAATCGGGTCATGGTGCTGGTGGCCTGGTCTTTCAGTGGGGCGGCACTATAAAGTCATTGTAAGTATGCGCTGTCAGTGTCACAAGGGCGGTACCGGTCCTTATATGACCGTAGATGTTCCCAGGTCGTAAAACTCCAACAAACAAACATATATGCATACACACATATGCAGACACACATACACGTATACACATACATGTACACACACATATGCATAAACATACACACATGCACACATACAGGCATACACACATATACATATACACATATGCATGCAAACATAATACAGATATACACACATATATGGATAGACATGCATGCATACACACATGTATACATATACACATACACACATATACACATATACACATACACACCTATATGCATACACATACACGCATACTCACATGAACATAATTGATACACACACACATATATGCATCCACACATCCATACAAAGACATACACACATACACATATATGCACATGCATAAACACATACACAAATACACACATATACACATCCGCACATCCACACATAGACATGGATACACACATACACATATACTCGCATATACGCATCGACACATCAACACATAGACATGCATACCTAAATACATACATACATACATACATACATACATACATGCACTCATGCACACATAGATACATACACTCACACACGCACGCACACCTACACGCGCACACATACCCATCGCCCGTCACCTGAGAGGTCAGAGGGTGCGCGCCTCGATGTGGGATCCATTACTGGTCACCGGGTGTAAGCCCCGTTCGGACGGACGCTGCACAGCAAACGACATGACGAAGGCAGGCTGTGAAAACCATGGCGACCGATTTTGGACAAGCCCGGCTACAGCTGATTCCTATTGTGAAAATAGCGGCCCGCGGTGTGTGAGAGGTGTGTTTAACACGACGTGTGTGTGTTGTAAACATGCATGACTCTTCGTGGGTGGGGTGTGTGATAACAAGGCAAGGCTCACACTACACAGCTTTCAAGACTAAAGCCAAGATTCCATATACACGGTATGCGGTATGCGAATGTGACAAAAATGCATTAGCACCGATCAGTCCATTGAGCAATCCACTTTGCCTCCATGCATTCGTATTTGCATTTGCATTTGCATTTGCAACCAGACATATGGAAGCACTACTGTGCGTTTAAGTGTTTTTCCATTTTTGTCGCATTCACATTCCCATGTCACACATGGAATGTTAGCTTTAGAGGTTTCCATATCTGCAAGGTAGATGTCTTATTTCACATGAAAAGGGCTTCTTTTCCTCAAAGGAGACCGCATTACAAATGTAAACCGTGGTGGTATGCTGGTTTCTAAAGCATGGGGTTTAATATTAAATGTAATACTGAGACAAACAGACATAGATATCACAATGAGATAGGGTATAGCGATCAAACCTATTATATTTATCTAAATAAACGGAAGAAACTGTTTTATTTAAAACATTTGACTATGCAATGCTAAGTTACATAATGCCATCAGACGGGATAGCCGAGTGGGTAGGGTGCACTTGCTTTTTATGGGGGTGGTTATGGTATCATTACTATCAACTCCAGATTGGGTCAAACCTAAGACTTACAAAATTTACACTTAGTGCTCTGTGCATGATATCGCAAGGACTGGTTAATAATAATGTCAATGAGTGGGATATAGTGGTTAGAGTGAGTTGTGGTTGCACTGTATCCCAGCGTGGCAGCACTATAAATCCAACATGTGTATGCGCTCTCACAAGTAAGTACCCTTCCTTGTGTGGCATTGGGTGATGTGGCTAGGACGTAAGACCCCCAATAGAACAAACACATGATATTATATGAGCTCGGTGATGGGGAGGTGGGCGTTGCCACTCGACGTGAATAGCAAAGTGAAGGAGGGGGCGGGTGAAGGCATGTGGGCGATGCGTGCCCCTGGGTCACGTGGGGGTGGTTAGCGCTGATTGGCTAATGCTGTTCTAGGAGCGCGTCCAGAGTTATGACGTAAAGCTAGGCGACGCCGCAGCCGCTTAATATGAGGCTGCCTTTAAAGCAATCTAATTACATGGGTATATATTTTACACATATGGCGGAGAAGCTAAATAAAATTGGTCACTATTTCAGTATTTGATAAACATCATGTTTTGAGGATTTCCTGGGCATTGGAAGAGGAAAGATGTACACAGGACGGCATCCAGAATGCGATGTAGTATTAGTAATAGTAGTAGTGCTGCCACCTGCTGGAGGAGTTTACACTCACAACAGCTGCCCCACCTGGTGGCGAGTGGTTCATTGCGCAGTAATTGTTCACCGCAGCTGGTCGTGCCACTCGATCTGCGGCCGGTGTAGGACGTTCAAAACACTACCCCGTTCAAAACACTACAGTAGTGTTTTGAACTTAAGTTCAAAACATTTTGGTTAAGTTCAAAACACTACCCTTATGTACGTTCAAAACACTACCAAGTTCAAAACACTATCATGACATGGCAGTGGGGGGATGTAGTGTCGCAATATGTAACCTACTGCATTATGCCCCACCTTACTGCATCATGCACCTCCTTACTGCCTACTCCCCC
>JASIRB010000333.1:0-24987 GCA_030323885.1 Branchipolynoe longqiensis
TAAGTGCATCACTATCTAAGTTAGATATGTAAGATCAAATCTAGATAATTGGTTTGGTTTTGAAAATTTGATATTTCATCGGACTATGCAGCTTTAATATCTATCTGACCGGAAGCAGTGGTCGAATAGGTAAGAGCGCATGCTTCCAGAACAGAAGGTCAGGAGTTCAAATGTTGACCGATTCAAACCACTGACTTACAAATTGATACTTGTCGCTACCTAGCCTGGCACTCAGCATTAATTGGATACGGTTGCGACCGGTTAGCTCAGTATCAGGGTAATGTGACTGAGTGGGATATTCGGCCTGTGCAGCTGGCAGTAGGCCAAGTCTCCCAGTATGGCAGCACTATAAAGTTGCCATGAGTGTCGGCTGTCACAAGTCTGTAGGTATCCCGTCGTGATATTAGGTTAAATGTTGCCAGTGTATAAAACCCCAAACAGACATACTAACTTATATGTGTTGGACTGGAGGCGATAACGACACAGCTGGCCTATAGGAAGTTTGAGTCCCTTGAAAAATATACGGATTTTCGGTTCGGAATTATATATTGGCAGAGAGCATTATTATTCTCTGGCGAGCTAGTGGGGACCAGGGTTATGTAACAGAGAAGCAATGGGTGCCCCACTTGATGTGTGACATAAGAGACTATGTGGAAAATGTGATAACACATAGTGCCCGACATTAGGACGCGATGTAAGAGACAGTTAATGTTTGGTGAAATGTTCCCTCTATGCACCAGTAAGGGTGCATGCAAGTGGAGCGGAAGGACACTTTTAATATATATTTATTGTAACTGTGTGCAACTAGCTGTTACCACAGGGCCGATGGGCAATCACACCCAGCCATACTGCATACATTATGGACACCACCTGCAGCTGGGATTGAGTGACAGCTGCCCCTATTAGGGCGCCCCCCCCCCCCCCCCCCCCCCCCCCCCCCCCAGGCTGTAGAGGCCCCTATTAGCGCGTCGCCCCCCAGGCTGTAGAGGATGTCTGATTGGCTGGCTGTGGCACCCCTTGCACCACCTGACACACATACCTCACTCTGATATATATTATTCTTCATTCACTTCTCCAGACACTCTGGAAGGGGATTCACTTCTTGATACACTCTTGAAGGGAACACACTCTTCTCTTGTCCAGGGACCCAGACACTCTGTCTGAGGCTCCACTTTCTATACACAAACTAGCAGCAGCTATTCAAAAGGCACTGAGCTGTGTGCAACAACCATGGGACTCCAGTTAAATGGGCTGTAGGCACTGATTCCTATACATACTAACGAGAGTAATGAGGATCTGTGTGGACAGTAGGTAAGGAGTGAGGGTGATAGGTCGCTAGTAGGTGAACAGGAGTTGATGCCAATAAAGCACAACTTCTTCACTGTCAATCTTGCATGACTTGTCTTCCCTTTCTTTCTTATGAGTTTGTTGGAGAGGGGCATCAGGTGGGAACTGACAGACAGTTGTCAGAATGCACCTGGGGAGAGTAAGTGGTATCTTGGGGCTCTGACGGCCGAGTCTCAACATATTACACCCTGACAGGTGGCGCTGGTGTGGCCAAACCTGGACCTAGTCCGCTGGCATACATAGCAATATAGATATAACTGAAGATGACAGTGTCCTTGTTTATATTCCTATAATAGATTATAGAGTCTATAGGCGATAATGTATTCATGGCCAGACACATCTGGCATACAGTCCTTAGAGCCTCACAGGTGGCGCCAGTGTGGCAAATACTGTAACTACACAGGGCCAGTTAGCTATGTTATAATATAGGGAACTGAATATAGATAGTGTCCTTGTTTATATTCCCATAATAGATTATAGAGCACATATTATAGAGAACAATATTCCTGGGCGCGAATGACAGTGTTGAGCGTCCGTGGTTAGGCAAGATGGCGGTGGTGGGGCCAGTGGTCACATGGAAGGGGGGTACTCCACATCAAATGATACAACGGATAGTGGTAAATAGTATAGTAATAATAATAACTCACTTCCATGTCTTTATACTCGCATAATGCTTATACCTCACATATATCCACGTATATATCCTGGATACCAGTGCCTTCACTTCCAGAGTGAGACCCAATGACCTCTACTCTGTTCCTTATATCATTTGTTAACTTCTTTCCCAAGGTCAATGCAACATGGGGGCCAGAGACCTTGATAAAGCGTCCATTGTGACCTTTGACCTAGATGTGCTTGTGACCTTTGACTTCAGAGGTGAAGATGTTCTTCAAGTCCCCCACAATGCACCCTTGGCCTTTTATCCCTGCACCTATCTTGACATGCCTGACCCCGCGTGACCTCCTGACCTCTTGACCCCCTGACCCCCCCTCCTATTCCACAGTGACCCATTTACTAACTCTTCCGGTTCAACCATGGCGTAGCTTTTTTTCCAAGTATAAGGTACTTGTATGATTGTTGAACCAAACCCTATATATGTATATGGTTGGTTGTTGGAGTTGTACATCCTGGCAACATCTAAGGTCATATCAGGATGGACACCGACTTGTGACAGTGGGCACTCATGGTGACTTTACAGTGCTGCCCCCACTGGGAAATCAGGCCGCCGGCACCATGACCCGATCTCCCACTCAGGGTTGCTTATTTACTTGCACTCAAGCAAAAATGAGAGACAAATAAGTGTTCACACTTCCTGTCTACCATTCGCTATATCGCTATATCGCTATATCGCTATATCGCTATATCGCTATATCGCTATATCACTGTTGACAGTCACCGATAACCTAACTGCAGACAAAGTGTTTTATCGATGGACGACGCTATTTGCAGAGCTGCTTTGCTCAGCGAATTAGCTGTTTCTTTTGTTGTTTGTTGTTGTTTTACATCCTAGCAACATCTAAGGTCATATCAGGATGGGTACCGACCTGTGACAGTACGCACTCATGGTGATTTTATAGTGCTGCCCCACTGGGAAATCAGGCCGCCAGCACCATGACCCAATATCCCACTCAGTCACATTATCCTGACACCGAGCTAACCAGCCCTTGCCCTATCCTAATAATGCCGAGCACCAGGCCAGGAAGCGACAAGTATACATTTTTAAGTCATTGGTTTGACTCGACCGGGAACCAAACTCGCAAACTCCCGATCTTCCGCATGCGTGGCCTGTGCTCTACCCATTCGGCCACCGCGCCAGGTCCCGAAGAATGATTATTATTCACAGAGCTGCTTTGGTCTGCGATTTAGCAGAAGAATGATCATTAATCGTGTAACCATGATGATTGGGGGTGTTTGTAACCTTACGACGGTTACTGGTTGCAGAACTGCAACATTGGGTAGAGAGGCTCCGATAAATCGGCCCAATCTGTGGATGAAGACTTAACTTCAGTAGGGACTGTTGTAGAAGCTGGGGACATCGTCACAACGTTGTAACGGCGAGGCGTTGGGGCGGCAGCGAATCTCTTCGGTCCGGCGTGTAGTTGAGCTGTAGGTGTAGTGTAGTGTAGCACTTGAATCCGGTCAGCAGCAGGGGTTTGAGGAAGGCGGGCAAAGGTGGGAGCAGCAGTCGATCCAGCAACAAGAACAAGACAGAGAAATCGTAAAGGTGAAGGGCCCCACCCAAGAACACAACTACCCTGGTCAGGGGAAGAAGTGTGCCTGGGAGACCAGGATTTGTTGTACTACTTATAGACAAACTCTTAAAGGAAAATTCATACATGGACAGCCTACATTATGAATGCCATCCCAAATTATTTTCAAATAGTTCTGTCAATAAAATAATTACTAGAAATTACATAAATTTATATCAATTATGTAATAGTTCTGTTAATGTGACATTTTATATGCATCACCTACAAAATTGTATATCCATCATCTACATAATTGAATTTGATGTATTTGGCCTATTGAGTAATAGTGATATATGTTCTCGGAAACATCATGGCTGCGGCTGTCACTAAGTGTCCTAATGACCAGCTTGTTGCAACTCTGCGAATCTCAGTATTGGTGGCTACAATTCGCAGAGCAGTAGGTCTGCGAATAGCCAGTGCGTTTATCGATTTGCCGAAAGGGGGCGTAACAGGATCTTGCCTGTGTGGGTGGGGTGTGGGGTGTGGGGTGTGGGGTGTGGGGTGTGGGGTGTGGGGTGTGGGGTGTGGGGTGTGGGGTGTGGGGTGTGGGGTGTGGGGTGTGGGGTGTGGGGTGTGGGGTGTGGGGTGTGGGGTGTGGGGTGTGGGGTGTGGGGTGTGGGGTGTGGGGTGGGGTGTGTGGGGTGGGGGTGGGGTGGGTGGGGTGTGTGGGGGTGTGTGTGTGGGGGGGGGGGGCTCTGAATAGGCAGGGACTGTCCGTGTCAACACCAGTGTTTTGTGTGCTGCATTTATATTCATTGGATAACACCCCCATCACACCAAAGTAGTTCTTACTACATTCTTGAAAATGTTGCCGAACGGGCTCAAACTGTGTGCGAACATACTAGCAACGTTTTACTAACTTTTTATCAACTGCATCGATGGGCAAGGACGGAAGGGTGCGGTAGAACGTTGAGCGTGTTCAAAATTGTCGGCGGCCACGTTCTACCCCCTTTTAGAACAGGGTCGGGTGTTTTGAAAAGTAGTTTGGTGTGATGGGGGTGTTACGTCTCCTCCAATAGACGGCATAGTGAATGCTTAACAGCACACTTAGTCCGACATTAAGGCCTAGCTGGTGGGGTTGTCCGCCTCAAGTGCTGGAGGTCTCGGGTTCGATTCCTGCTAGCCGAGTCGAATCAGATATGTACACACAGCATGTTTCACAGAAAGCTGCACACCTTGCGTGATGGCCGAATCGGTAGCGCGCGGGCATCGCGTGCGGGAGATCGAGGGGTTCGATCGAGGCAAACCAATGACTGATACAATTGATACTTGTCGCTTCCTAGCCTGGCCCTTGGCATTAATAGGATAGGGCAAGGACTGGTTAGGTCAGTGTCAGGATAATGTGACTGAGTGAGATATCAGGTCATGGTGCCAGCGGTCTGATTTCCAAGTGGGGCAGCACTATAAAGTCACCATGTGTGCGCACTATTCCGAGTCGGTACCCGTCCTGATATGACCTTAGATGTTGCTAGGACGTAAGACAACAAGCAAGGAAGCAGTAAGCTGCCACCCCACAATGTTAGATTATTCCATGGCTGTTAGAAGGTGCTAATAGAAATGCTCCCTATAAGACCCTTTTCACCCAGAATGCTGCACATTCAACTGCTGCCCACAACAGTAGTTCTTCCATTGCCGCTAGGGGTTGGGTTGCGGGTGGAAATCCTCTACCACATACCCTTTTCCACAGGGCATGCTGTGCAGTGCACTATTATCCAGGTCATTAGTTCTTCCACTGCCGCCAGAGGTCGGGTTAGTGGTGGAAATCCTCTATAAAACCTGTACCACAGGTGACCTCCTACCCACAACATTAGTTCCCACAACTGTCGTCAGAGGGCTGGTTGGTGGTAGACATTGTCGTGGGGGGAGACGTGTTTTTTTTTTTCCAAATGGGAAACATTGCACCTAGAGTGAGATTTGAACCCACACTTCTATTATGCTGGGGCTAGCGTCCTAACCGTTAGTCTATCTAGGCTCCATGATGCAAACCACCTACCGATGCTTATCTATCTATGTGGTATTTCACCTGCGGGGGTCAGTGGACCTAACTACACTCGACCCCCTGGAATTGTAAGTCTCATATTTGCACTTACAAACATTCAGGTAGAGGACTTAATTACATCCCGCCCTGATATTATTATTACTATTAATTTTTTTATGCTGTGTTTATACTGTCCATAGCATGTAAGCTTGAGTGCTCGGGCTTGTTTTCAATGCTGGCCAGTTGTAGTAGTGGTTTAATGTTATCGCACAGTAGGAGGTGATAAGATGTTTTCGTTTCTCACACAGTAGCAGGTACATGGTGATTATTTAGTATCCAGGGGCGTAGCTAGGCGTATGGGCGTATGCCAAAACATCCACATCGTTTTGTCAACAACAAAAATAAAATAAATAAAATAAAGAGAGAGAGAGAGAGAGGAGGCATGTAGTAGTCTGGAGTGTCGAAAACTCAAGTCTAAAATGTGTAAAATCCGCCAGCTTAAGCTTAAGCGGCCCCCTAAACCTCCTGCCGAAATTAGGAGTACACATCGTTAAAGGTCTAGCTATGCCCCTGGTATCTGGTAGCTACTCCCCTGGTATCTGGAGATGTTTGAGCTTGTTTTGTGTTGGGGTTGGCTATCCTAGGTCGAACCGAAATAGGGAAGGACTGCTAGGTAGCTGTTAGCATTAGTTAAGTGTGTTCTTGGCTCGTAGATGTTGGAGCTTGTTTTATGTTGGGTTTGGCTATCCAAGGTCGATCTGAAATAGGGAAGGACCGTTAGATAGCTAAAGGTTTTAGTTCTAAGTGTAGGTATTATTGGTTTTATTTTCTGATCACCCTTGTAGTGGGTGCGAATAGTATATTAGTTTTTTTGTTTTTGTTTTACTACTACTTATGAAATAGCCTACTCTACATTTATAGGCTTGTACATAGTTTGTAGCTGTTCGTTATCTACTGAGGGTGGTCCAGATTACCCCCTTGGGGCAGCCCAGTTTGTGGGCTGTGACCTATCACATGCCCGTCTGGGGTTTTGCCCCAGGGTGTTTTTTCAGGGTCTCCCTTTTTTTTACATATATATTGTTGTATGTTTTCAGATCGGGAGTAACCTTAGATATTGCCAGGCCGTAAAACTCCAACAAACAAACCAGCTTGAGTGCATTCAGGGGTGGTTCAAGACTATACAGCGTTTAACATATACATAATCCTGGTCATGGAAACAATGCCATAGCGCGTATTTTTGCAAATAAGAAACATTAAGATAGCTTGGGATTTGAACCCACACTGCTTTCCATTCTGGGATTAGCGTTCAAACCATCTAGGCTCCCTAATGCAATCATCCTTCCCGGCATGTCTCATTTCACCTGAGGCCAGTGAAGCATCTCCTTGCAATATACCAGATGGGAACGCCGAATGAGTTAAAGCATCCGTCTTCCATGCTGGTAGATCGTGGGGTCATGGGTTCGAACCCTGGTCGAGTCAAACCAATGACTTAAAAATTGATACTTGTCGCTTCCTAGCCAAGCGCTCGGCATTATTAGGACAGGGCAAGGGCTGGTGTGCTCAGTGTCAGGATAATGTGACTGAGTGGGATACCAGGTCATTGTGCCGGCAGCCTGGTTTCCCAGTGGGACAGCACTATAAAGTCACCATGAGTGCGCACTGTCACAAGTCGGTACCCTTTCTGATATGACCTTAGATGTTGCTTGGACGTAAAACAACAACAAACAAACAAACCTTGCAATATTCTGTACTGGATAGAAATGTATGTATGGGAATGTTAATTCTGTAGAATGAGAGTGAAATGCATAGTGCATGTCTTCCTCCACCCCGAACCTTATAGCTGCATAGTCCGATGAAGCATCAAATTTTCAAAACCAAAATAATTATTTAGATTTGAATTGACATATCTAACTTAGATACTGATGCACTTATTAAGCATTTGTTTCTGCATAGAAGGCTACATACACTGAGTCAATTTAACAGAACCTGTTACCGCAGAAGTATATGGTGTCAGAGTTTTGGCAAGGTTGCCAAAGCTAATTTTCCATGGTTGCTCTCAAAATATCTCAAAAGTTTACCATTTAAAATAAAAGTAACTTTGAATTCGTAAAGCATTTGATACTGTAGACCACAAACTTTTAATAGAAAAAGCGGCAAATAGTGGTCTGGGCACAGGGACAACTAAACTGCTAAAAAATTACCTACTAAACCGTTCACAGTATACTAGACTTGAAGGTGTTAATTCCTCACTGAGAGAAGTGAAGACAGGGGTACCACAGGGATCTACCCTGGGCCCACTATTATTCTTAATCTACATCAATGACCTCCCACTAGTACTTGAAAAAGTAAAGGGAAGCATATTTGCTGATGATGTGGCACTGGTAGCTACAGATGTTGATGTGAAAGTAGCTGAATCCAAAATGAATCATGATTTAGAAAGAGTAAACCAGTGGAAAAGGGAAAATAAACTATCCATAAATATTATAAAAACTAAATATGTAATATTTGCAACTAAAACTAAACGTTCCAGTTCACCAATTGTCAGTATAAAAATAGGAGAGTGTATACTTAAGGAGGCTCTAAGTTATAAATATTTAGGTACTACACTTGACCCTACAATGTCAGGAACCAGTCAATTAAATAGAATTACCAGAACATTGGCAGCCAAAATGAACACCTTCCGGAAAATAAGGCATTATATGAGCGAAGAGACTGCACTTCTATTGTACAAAACCACAATACTGCCCATCATTGATTATAATGACATAATATATAATATACTAACTAAAAAGCAGCAAGCAAAGCTCCAAACTATTCAAAATAGAGGTTTGCGCACAGTATTTAAAGGAAAAACACTACATACCATTGAGATGCACAATAAAGCTAAACTAGATGCCCTAAATATTCACAGAGAGAAGCACCTATTAGGCCTAATGTACCACCGCGCGAAAGACCCATATTACATAGACACACCTACACAAGCCACACGTGCAGCACAAGCCACCCTCCTGAAAGTGCCACATGTTAAAACTAGTAAAATGAAAAAGTCACCGGTTGTTCTGGGGGGAGCACTCTGGAACCAACTACCAGCACGTGTCAGGAACAGTGATTGTTACAAAACTTTCAAGATAAACCTCCATGCACATTTAAATCAACCAGCCTAGGCCAAAGCAGATCAATGATACACTGGGTCGGTGTTGCCGTTCCTTTCCCTGTCCCCCCGCTCCCCCACCCCCAAACAAACACTGTAAACCCAACCAGTAGCGGCCAACTAGACCAAAAACCCATCTACAATGGAATGAGCCTGGAAATGATTGTAGTTGGATCCTACTGAGGTACATGATTAATCAATATTAACGTACTTACTAACTCAATAGGCCCCACCTGAGATTACCATGAACGTAAGTTCAATCACAAAGGCCCACCCTACATCCCCCATCACCCTTTCAAAGAGTATGTTACTACTAGAAAGATAACCAGCTGTGCCCCACCCCTACTAATGCCTGCCATACTAGTCTAACTTAGTTACCTCCCCGCATGTGTTTCTATTTTTCTTATCTTGTTCTTTAACTATCATTCATGTAACGATGTTTTGCTTATTTTCCTGTAATTGTCTATTTGTATATTGTTGTAGATTTGTTTACTGTGTAGAGGCAATTGTGATTAGGGCTGGAAGACCAGTGCATTAGCACTGACAACATGTTATTCAGAGGAATAAAAACACTTGAACAAAAAAAAAAAAAAATTTATGTAAAGTTGATACTAGTGATCGATCTAATATATTTATCTCAGAAAAAATACAGAAATTCAAAACCATCGGACTATGTAACTTTAACGAAGCCTACAAAGATGTAAAGATAAGCAAGGAAAATGAGACCTGCCATATTATATGTGTTTTTTGTTGGTTTTTCTTTGTGGTAATGGTGTATTTATGCTACCCATAATGGTTAAGTGTAATGACTTGTTTTCGCTGCTAGATAGTAATAGTCTCATGGTTCCCCATGTTGTATTACCAGTGGGATGCCCAATGGCAGGTAACTATGCCAAGAGTAGCCAGATAACACACCACACAGCTACGTACAAGCCTATGATATGTAAATAGGACTAGGCTAGTCTAGTAATAAGAGTAGAACAAAATAAAATACATATATGCCAAGAAAATCCAAAAATAACTAACATAGGCTACTAACCATACTAACCAATTATCTATCTGCTACTGAAATGCAGGTAATCAAATTACTTATCAGCAGCTACTGTGTGGTAAGATAACACCAACACTACAACTGGCCAGCATTGAAAACAAGCCTGGGTAGCCGGGCTTATATGCAATGGACAGTATAAATACAGCCTCAATAAAAAAAAATTTAAAAAAATTACTTTCAATTGTTGTGTAGCTATCTACTGCACACATTCTTTCTCTGTTTGTCAGGATAGCTAATATGGATTTTGGTGTTATTTTTAGTGATACGACCGTACTCATTTTTGATACAAATTTTTAGTTAGATTTATCTAAATAAAAATGTGTAATCACGTTATTCCCTTGTATGCAATCAACAACAGTATAGTATAATGGAAAAATTGTTTATTGTTATTCAATCAATCAATAGGATACAGCTATAATAGGCCTTGGACCTGTTAGCCACTCTTAATTAATAGAAATGGAGACAGTTCTTCAGATGTGGTGGATCGTAGCAACTCACTGGTTCCAAGATATATGTAATGCTTGACCAGTATGCATCCAGTTAGGACTTGAAACAGTTCACCGATTCTGCTGCTATGACACTCTCTGGCAGGTCATTCCACAGGTCAATCACCCTAAAGCCGAAAAAGTTGTGTCGTAGGTCTAGTCTGGAGTACCGCTTCCTCAGCTTCAGGGAGTGTCCCCTGGTCCTGGTGTTGGAGTCTCTGATAAGGGGGCTGCCTGTCTTGTAGATACCATGGAGATATTTGAATACTTCAATCATATCCCCCCGGGCCCATCTGTGGTACATGCTTGGGATCTTCAAATGACGCATACATTGTTGATAGGGTATTTCATCGAATCCATGTACAAGCTTAGTTTCGTTTGATTGATTGTTGTTTGCTTTACGCTGTGTCGGCAGCATAGGTCATATTCACGGCGAGGATTAGTTATGCTGATGGTCCTGCGGTGCTTGAACAATGTATTTGCATATGCTGAGAGTGCTGTGGTTGCAGGGCAGTACAAATCGTTGAAAACCGAGAAATCGTGGCGATCTTTCATCCCTGGAGACTATACGATTGATTGCGCATGTCCGGTTAGTGGTGGTTGCCATGGTGAGGTAGTTTATTTCAGCAACCAGGTCAGGCCGATGGGTTGGGGTTGGGGTTGTACACATTATCCTATTAATATTCTGTCTAAAAATACAAAAAGTGCATTTTGATTGCACATACAAAAGAAAAGTGTACAAAACAAAATATATAAATTTGTTTAGCAAGCTCACTGTAGCGCATCCAGTAGATGGATCTTCTTGAAATTTTGCATACATAGCATATTGAACTAATGCATATTAGCTATAACAATAATTTAGCGAAAAATATCAAAAGCTGCATCTTGATTGCAAATACAAATTAAAAGTGTCTGAAACCAAAAATAATGATTTAAATAAATCTTTAAATATTCACTGTGCCTAGAGCAAGGGTTTTATCTTCCCCAAATTTGGCCCAATATTAGATTATATATTCCGTAGTATATAGCAATAGAAATCAATGTCATATACATGTTTCTACATGGGTGTTACCATTGTGAAACTAGTGTGGTCAGCAAATGTCCAAACAAGTTGGTGTCAATATTCTGTCTGTGTGCAGGCAGCTTTCATGAAGTGTACAACTGCACAAAACACCATACCGGCTCAGCCATCGGCCAGGTCAAACTTGAAGCTGAGAGACATTAAGACCGACTCATGGATGCAACTCTCACAGTAGAGAGCTAAATGGAGAGCGGCAGTCAAGTAATGCAAGCAGTCTTAGTCGCATCGTGACTGACAGCATGATGATGAAGATGATTTTAGGTTGAAGTAACTTTTATTTTAAGTAGCTAACTTTTGAGATATTTGAAGTGGAACCATGCAAAATGTTAGCAAGCGTGCCAAATCTCTGACACCATAGCATTCTGCAGTAACATGATCTATTCAATTGCCTCACTATTCCATTCTGTGTGGCAACAAATGCTTAATCAGTGCATCAGTATCTAAGCTAGATATGTAGAATCAAATTTAGATCATTGTTTTGGTTTTGAAAATTTGATGATTTCATCGGACTATGCAGCTTTAATGAACTGGTGTTGAATTAGTGAGGGCTCATTCTGGGTCATTGCAGAACAAACCACCCCCTCACTCACATCCACACATCACACACCCCCAAAACCAACCAATCACAGCACACCCCAACACTCCTGCCCACAGCACACACCCCCACAACCCACCAATCACACAACACCCTCGCCTGACCTCACAGGCCACCCCCCCATCCATGGTCTCTCCGCATCACCCATCCGGATTGACCACAACTCCCTTTTTCACCCACCCACCCACTACCCGATTTAAACATAATATTATATAACATCTAATTTAATTTTTAAATTCATTTATATAATTGCATAACTTTTCTCACTAATTAAGTATCATTTAACTGTTTAATTTGAGATAAATATTGATATGTTATAAACAGTGACTACTGCTACCCGCGAGTTACTCCAGCTTTGCAATTTCACCATGCTCACTTGTCTCACCTCATTCACCCCATTTCCATCCACTTGACCACGATCACCACATGACCTTCTCCCATGCAGCTCTCGGACCAACGCAGTCAACCAGAAATGTAATGCTGCCGGGGGCTGCCTGGAATAAAGCCATGTTATCCCAATCTCCGCTTCCACATCATGTGTGTTATAACTGCAATGGACAAATACTTGAATTATGCAATCATAAAATACCTTAAATCCGATCTTATTGTAGTGGTATTGGCTATTTAAAAAAAACAAACACCAACAGTTTTGGATTAAGCCACCTTTAGTTCCGCCCAGGGCATTTGTTTATGCAACCCGACTTTGTATGATCTGCGCATGTGCAGAAAAATGGTTTGGATTATCCGAGGTGGTTAAAGCTGCATAGTCCGATGAAGCATCAACATTTCAAAGCCAAAACAATTATCTAAATTTAATTCAACATATCTAATTTAGCTACTGATGCATTTATTAAGCATTTGTTGCGACATAGAAGGGAATACTGCATCAAATTAACAGAACCTGTTACTGCAAAAGCCTATGGTGTCAGAGTTTTGGCGTGCTTGCCAAAACTAATCTGACATGTCTATGCTTCAAATATCTCGAAAGTTAGCCGTTTAAAATCAAAGTTACTTAAAACTAAATTAAGGTAGATTATAACAATCAAATTAATATGTTAATCTCAGAATAATGACAGAAACTCAAAACCATCGGACTATGCAACTTTAATCGATTAAGGCCTATGCGTCAGTCATAAACTGTGACTGTATCTGTCGGTTGATATATTATGCAGCCTGACTTTGAACAGTTGCTGACAGGACAAGGTGGCCCAATGGGGGACCTCCGACTTTTTAGTTCAAATTCCTGCCGTTCGCGTCACCACTCAATGAGTGGGCCTATTCGGCACACTGTCACACTGCAAACCCAATGGCTATGAGCAATCTTCATACAGAAGAAGTCAAATATCTCTAAAACCACAACACCTACAGACAAACCGCTTGGTACACATATAGAAAACATACAAGGAATAGATTATATTAGATTTATAAGGTTAGGGTTCTGTATTTCTATTCATTTTGAATAAAATAAACGTTTTGCACTGGGCGTACCGCCAAACTCAGTGCATTGTCAAGGGCGGTGAGCAATCTTCATACAGAAGAAGTCAAATATCTCTAAAACCACAACAACTAGAGACAAACCGCTTGGTATACATATAGAAAACATACAACGAATAGATTATATTAAATTTATAAGGTTAGGGTTCTGTATTTCTATTAATTTTGAATAAAATATACGCGTTGCACTGCGCGTACCGGCAAACTCAAAGCATTGTCAATGACCGTGTAGGCCCACTAGTACCGATGCGCCACCAAGTGTCGGAAAAATGAACTACGCAACATGTCCCCCCCCATTGGTAGAGCGCAGGCTTCCTATGTGGAAAGTTTGAGAGTTCGATTCCCAGTCGAGGCAAACCAATGACACACAAAATTGATACTTGTCGCTTCCTAGCCAGGCTCGCCGTGAATATGGCCTATGCTGCGGACACGGCGTAAAGAAACCACCAATCAATCAATCAATCAATCCTAGCCAGGTGCTGGCCATTATTAGGATTTAGCAAGGACTGGTTGTCACACTGTTAAGATAATGCGACTGAGTGTGATATCAGGTCATGGTGTGGGTGGCCTGGTCTCCCAGTGGGGCAGCACTATTTTTTTTTTTTTTGGTAAATATGTTTATTCTGCTGAATAAGTCTTTTGTCGGTGCCGAAGCACTGGTCTTCCAGCCATTTTTCAATTCAGGGTTATTTACACAAAAGGTATATAGAATAAGGTGTACAATACCTGTTGAATAGACAATTTGCACAATGAAATTCTGAAACCCAAAAGTTCCATAACAATATGGTACAGTAGTGTCATATAACCAGATCAATATTAGTCAGATCAATGTGAGTATTTACATTGTATTTAGAATGTAAGCAGAAGTTATCTTCTGTATTCAGTTGGTAAATTTGTACTAAGTTTGAATGTTCAGTTGCAGTTAGGCAAGCGGTATATAAATGTTGGTTTGTTAGGAAAATTCTAGTGTAACTCTAATGTAGCTAGTTATGTGAGTTTATGAATTATGTTGTTGGGGTGGGATTGTTAATAATACACTGGACCATCTGTGACCAGTGAAGCAGTGGGACCAATCCCAGTGGCAGTGCATTTAGGTCTTAAATTTTACATTTTTACCTGGGCTGTTTCTGTCATCGTATATGGTTGACTGGAGATAACAGAGGAATGCCAGAAACGATACCAGGAATGCGTAGCTCTGCTACCCTCACTCCTCACTCCCTGCACTCCTCTACTCCCTCGGAGGGGAACGTAGCTCAGGTGGTAGAGTGTCCACCTGTGAATCTGTCGGTCAGCTGATCGATCCTGCTCAGGGGACTCATTTGTTGTTTGGGCTATTTTCCGTTCCAACCAGTGGTCCACAACTGGTTCATCAAAGGCTGTGGTATGTGCTGTCCTGTCTGTGGGAAAATTCAATGCTGCTTATCGGAAAGAGTAGCCTATGTAGTGGAAGCAGGTTTCCTCCAAAGAAATATGTCAGAATCACCATATGTTTGATGTCCAATAGTCGATGATAAAAATCAATGTGCTCCAGAGGCGTTGTTAAATAAAACAAACTTTACTTTCCACATCTCCCCCTTCCTTCACCAAGGGGCGCCCTCTTCCTGACCGTCGTGTGTCACAAGGAGCTATCCTATCAAGGAGCTCTCCTATCAAGGAGCTATCGACTGATACAGGAACCCTGGAACATGCTTGTTCAGCACTAGATACAGGCCACACTGCAATGCTCTCCTTACTAATACTACATGCTCGAGGACAATCAAACCTGCAGTGAGACAAGCAATCTATTTAAACACATTGAACATTACATAAGACAGACAAAATGTCTTGACAACTATAAACTTAGCTTGTTTTATAAGAGAAAAATGTAACCCACAACGATTGTGTGAGTTGCCCCGAGTATACACCTTCTACATTTTTGTATGAACCGCAGTGACTGGCGCTGTAAATTATACAGCAGGAGCCACTCCCTTAATTCTACACGATCGGTGCTGTGACTAATACAGCACTGATCAAACTTAGATTATTTAGAATGTCAATTCCAATAGTAAGATGGCCAGAAGACCAGTGCTCTGGCACTGACAAATGTCATATTCAGATGAATAAATACTTTATCAAAAAAAAAAAAAAAGCAGCAGGTCAAAGTGCTGTTGAACCAGATAGTCTAGTCACATCACTTTTCCAGCCTCCGTTCCCGGTTGAGTCAAATCAATGACTTTAAAATTGATACTTGTCACTTCCTAGCTTGGCGCTCGGCATTAATAGTATAGGACAAGGACGGGTTAGCTCAGTGTTAGGATAATGTGACTTAATGGGATATTGGGTAATGGTGCGGCAGAATGATATCCCAGTGGGGCAGCACTATGAAGTCGCCACGAGTGTGTACTGTCACAAGAGGGTACCCATCCTGATATGACCCTAGATGTAGTCACAATATAAAAACCCTGACAAGCACTCAATTAATTGCCATAGAACCAAGAATTTGAGGATCTCATTTTATACCGCGACACCGGCGATATCTAGGTCACGCCTGGCTCGCGCGTCCCCGCTTACCCAGGGGACCTGTCGCCAGAGGGCGGGCTGAGTCATGAATGGCTGCCTGCGTCGGGGCGTCGGAAGAGGGCCTAAGTGGGTCAAGTCGAGGTGAGCGATAATCTAGTTCAATGGCTATAGCAATTTTTCGTGATTTTTTTTAGATAAGGCTCGTTTCATGGTAAATGGGGGCAATGTATTTTCCCCTATGTAAAGGGCCTGTCACACTATGGCGGATTGAGCAACGGACAGAACCGGACTAAGAATATTCTAGTCCGGTGTTATTTGGACTTCTTTTTTTTTTTGGTCCATTAGTTGTTTAAGCAGGGGAAATTTCAGTCATAGACGACTGGTCTTCCTCATTCCACTGCTGGTCGATAGAAAGCCCGAGCCTACACTTTTACCGACCCAAGGGATTGTTAACCCCCCACACCACATAGACATGGTATGAGAGCAACCGGCCTTTGATGACGCTGTAAGTTATACACAGCGGTGGAAATCCAAATTGGCAGAGCTGGGGGCATGGGGAATTGAACCGCTGACACTCAGATTAGGAGTCTGACCTAGAAAAAAGTCAGACACTCTAACCACTCCGCCACAGAGACTTGAGATGTATCAATTATGTAATGGACGGGTAACAGATGGGGAACGGATGGGTATCGGATGGGTAACGGATGGGTAACAGACAGGTAATGGATGGGTAACAGACGGGTAATGGATGGGTAACAGATGGTAATGGATGGGTAACAGACAGGTAATGGATGGTTAACAGACGGATAACGGATGGGTAGCGGAGGGTAATGGATGGGTAATAGAGGGTAACAGACGGGTAATGGATAGGTAACGGATGGGTAATGGATGGGTAACGGATGGGTAATGGAGGGTAACGGACGGGTAACGGACGGTTAATGGACGGGTAACGGATGGGTGACGGATGGGTAATGGATGGGAAACGGACAGGTAACAGATGGGTAATGGATGGGTAATGGATGGGTAATGGATGGGCAACGGATGGGTAATGGAGGGTAACGGATGGGTAATGGACGGTTAATGGACGGGTAACAGACGGGTAACGGATGGGTAATGGATGGGAAACGGATGGGTAATGGATGGGAAACGGATGGGTAATGGATGGGTAACGGAGGGTAACAGACAGGTAATGGAGGGTAACGGATGGGTAATGGACAGGTACCGGATGGGTAACGGACAAATAATGGAGGGTAACGGATGGGTAACGGGCAGGTAACGGATGGGTAACGGACAGGTAATGGAGGGTAACAGATGGGTAACAGACGGGTAAAGGACGGGTCATGAATATGTAATGGACGGGAACGGATGGGAATGGACGGGAACGGATGGGAATGGATGGGGAATGGACAGGGAACGGAATGGACGGTGACAGATAATAACCTCATAGGTCAGTCCAGCGCAATCCATTACAAGTTGTGTGAATGCTCAAAACTTGTAATGGATCAGGCCGGATATCAACGGATATCAATGGTTTTGCAACGGACACAAAACAGACTTTGCCGGATATCAACAGCCTTTGTTCGGTTTCTTTCCGTTTCCCCAATCCGGTGATGTGTGACAGAGCCTTTATTGTCAAAAACAATTATTGAAAGAGTTGAGGAGTTATTTTCTTTATAGAATTGGTATTCTTACACTTTGCAGGGATATATATGAACACCTTAAGGTCTAATGTGACATAGTAAAAAACATCCAACATGTTCATTCTCAAAATATAGTGTTTTAAAGAAATGACATTGTTACATGGACAATGTGGACTTTTCTACAGCCTACTAGACCTTTATTTTGCATAGAATGTTACCTGTTCCTCTATAAACTAATAAACGGACTCTCTCACTTGAAATAAATGTATTTCTTGCATGCATATCTTTGTACCTTTTTCTAATATTCCATGGTGATGTTATTCCATCTGAGTTGTTTTGCCAGGTTGTAAAAATATACGGATTTTCGGTTCGGAATTATATATTGGCAGAGAACATTATTATCCTCGCATGACGGAGTGGGGACTAAGGTTATGTAATAGAAAAGCAATGGGTGCCCCACTCGTTGTGTGACATATTAGGCTATGGAAGTGTTTGTTAATACATAGTGCCTGAGATTATGATGAGATGTTCCTATATAAGAGACAGTTAATGTTTGCTGAAATGTTCCCTCTATGCACCAGTAAGGGTGCAAGTGGAGGAGAAGGACACTTTTAATATATATTTATTGTAACTGTCTGGTACTACCTGTTACCACAGGACCGACTGCCAAGCACACCCAGCCACTCTGCATACATTATGGACGCCACCTGCAGCTGGGTTGAGGGACAGCAGCCCCTATTAGGGTGTTGCCCCCCTCCCCAGGCTGTAGAGGGTGCTTGATTGGCTGGCTGTGGGAGGCCCAGTCACCTGCACTCCTTTGCCCCACCTGACCACACAAGCCTCATTTTGATATTGATTATTCTAGACACTCTGATCTATATGCTGCTACAGGCACTACAAACAGACTCTACTCTTGACTCTTGAATGAGACACGCTCTTCTCTTGGCCAGGGACCCAGACACTCTGTCCGAGGCTCCACCTTTCATATACAAACTGAGCTGTGTGCAACAACCATGGCACTCTGGTTCAATGGGCTGTAGGCACTGATTCCTATACATACTAATGAGAGTAATGAGGCTCTGTGTGGACAGAAGGTAAGGAATCATGGTGATCGGTCACTAGTAGGTGAACAGGAGTTGATGCCAATAAAGCACAACTTCTTCAGTGTCAATCTTGCACGACTTGTCTTCCCTTTCTTCCTTATGAGTTTGTTGGAGAGGGGCATCAGGTGTGAACTGACAGACAGTTGTCAGAACACACCTGGGAAGAGTAAGTGGTATTTCTGGGGCTCAGACGGCCGGCCATTCCAGATATATTACATGGTGCATAGACTACTGTGTCATCTGCATATAGGAGGAGGTTTTCGATTTCTAGCCAGTTATTTAAGTGATTTATGTATATGAGAAACAGGAGCAGACCTATCAATGATCTCTGGGGGACTCCACAGTGAATGTTTGCCTCTTCAGAAGGTGTGCCATTCACAATGGTGTATTGCTTCTGATTTCACAAGTATTCTTCCCTGTTCATATATTTTTATAGTGCAGTTGTATACTTACGGTCTCACAGCTTAACAATTTCTTAAATAATTGTTGGTATTAATAAATTATATGTTACATCTACACTTAAGGCTGGCTACTCAATTAATTTGTGTTATTCTGACACGATGGTAACTTAAACTATCTTTTCCTTCACATAACTAGTACATCTACTGTCAATAACGCCCCCTGTCAATAACAAATCTCTGTCAATAACGGAAAGGAGTGCTGGTCCCATCATGGCACCCCTTTAATTCTTCACCTATTTGATCAATATTCTATGTCAATAAAGACATGCCATATAGTTATGATATAGTAGAAATGACTAATTGTACAAATCACCAATTGTACAAATGACAAATTATAGAAATGACAAATTGTACAAATGACAAATTGTACAAGTGATGAATAGTAGAAATGAGAGTTGATGCCAATAAAGCACAACTTCTTCACTGTCAATCTTGCGCAACTTGTCTTCCCTTTCTTCCATATGAGAGGTAGAGACATGTAAATATTACAATCTGACTTAGCTAAGAATGGTGTTGAAGCGCTAACGCCCTCCCCTGTCAGAGTGTTTCAAATAGACCTTTTCCGCAGATCATGCGCTGTGAGCTCTTATGTGCAAACACAGGTTTGGCCACCATCATGAGTCGGCGGCTCGCTGGAAGAAATACTATATAAGACCTTTTCCACAAAGCATGCTGCACACCAAACTCCTACTCAACTCATTAGTTCTTGAGACTGCCGCCAGAGGGCGGGTTGAAAATGGAAACTGTCTATTATCTATTTTCCACCGAGCTTACTGTACATTGAGCTGCTACCTACAACATCTTTTTTCCAACTGCCATCAGAGGACGGGTTGGTGGTGGAAATCCTCTATATGAGACCTTTTCCATAGAGCACACTGAACGGAGAGATGTGATCCAGTCTTGTTTCTTGCCACTTCCACCAGAATCCAGGTTGGTAGCGGAAAGCGTCAATGAAACCCTTTCCACACACACATGTTGCATAGGAAACATCATATTGACATCAAAATACGTTCTTTGTCATGGAAATCATGTATATCTATTCAATTCTGGATATAGCCCTGATAATAACACCTCGCGATGGCCTTGCAAAACAATGGACAATTAGGTAACGCTGATTGACCTTGGCATGGAATAAGGCATCGTGTGAATGAATTAGTTGAAGATGATTGAACTGTCACATTTCAGAAAGACAAAAGAAAAAGACAAAAGATAACCGTTGATTAAAACAAACTCTTGGAGGGGATAAATATCAAGCTTGATACACCAAGGAGGTACAGCTTAACCTTTAAAATCAAGAAATAATAAGCAATGAGACAAGGTGTACCATTATGCGGAATTTGGCTTTAGAGTAGACGTGTTGTTAAATAAGGTACGTGAATGTAACGAGCAGGAGTGGCAATTCTTATATATTAGAAGTTAATCTCTTTAATGCTGTCAGTTCTTACCTAGCTAGTGGGACTCTTGGGAGTGGCATATAGACCCCAAGCATTAACACGCCACCGTTATTTAGGCGCGAATAAAGTAAAAGTGAAAATAAAAGTGTGCATCAATATAGACTTAGCAAATGCTAAAGGATAAGGAATCTATCCAACCAGGTATACATGTAGAAGTGCAGAATAATTTAGAAAATGTTAATTTGCTGTAACACGCAGTGTATCTGTAGGTGAATTGTGAGTAAGAGATGGTTGGCAGGATCAGTGGAGAGTGTGAAGAGGTTCACGGAGGCTTATCCTAGTTAAGTAGTCTGGGCAGCGTAGGCTGATGCTGGGAGAGCGGCCAGGTTGTATATGAAACTGGAATGTAACTAGTAAGGAGTACGCTATTCGGACTCCACCTAGTCTACACCTCTTCTATCACCTCTCTGCTGCTGGTCTCCTCCTTGATGTGTCTGAAAAGAGTTCCTGCAGGGGGAGCCGGCCAGCTTTTCACCTTCTACCTGTTACCCTGTCTGTGTCTCTGACTTGTGGACTGGTCACCACAGGGCAAGGAGGCATGGCCCTTTGGCTCAATTCTCTTTTCTTCTCTTTCCTCGATACTACCTTTTATTATTTTTCTCCCGGGCTTACTCCTCCCCCTGATCAAGGGAGTTGTTTCGCTTTCCACCTTCTTGCTGCAGATCCCCCCCCCCCCCCCGCTTCCTCCTAACCCATCACCGACTGGACAAAAGTGTGCTGCTGAAATCGGACTGGAGAGAGCCGATTCCGCTTCACCGAATTGCCCTTAGTGTTGTAAAGAACTCCACACTTCTATAACCACCCTCCCAGAAGTTCACTCTTCAACCAAAATGGTACCAATTTATCGGTGCCGTTTTCTAATGCTGCAGTCCTGCAGCCTGTAACCGATAGGTTATGAACCACCCATCAAATCAAGTCAAGTAGTCAGCAGTGGAATTGAGACCAGAGCAGGGCACACCCATCCAGGGGTGACCAGAGATCAGAGCAGCAATGACAAGTGACGCTGAGACAGTTTTGTATTTGTATTGGTTGAAATGGGAGTTGACAAAATTGTAAGCATTGTACCTTGATCATTTCCCAGTTCTCAGTCACACAAATATACAAATTCTAATCAGTGAATCTCGCTCGTTTAGTAATTCGAAGGCGAATGGAGGTAGGGAATGTAACTATAACCAATTGGTAGCCGAAAACCTAACCAATTATCGAACTAACAACTTCGCAGAGAGTGTGGAGATGGAGGAAAATACTACTTACAAACAGAGACAGAATGCATGCAGTAGATAACTACACACCAACTAAAAGTTACCAAATAAGGGCAACACCACAATACTATAACTAGCTAGCAGAGACAACAAGTCAGTAAACCTAACCGTTAGGGGCAGCATAAATACACCATCACAAACACCAACACAAACAGTTATTCGGTTTGATGGAGTCGGTTAGGATTTGATTCCCAATACCTCCCGCATCGGGACCGCGCACTGTATCTACTCAGCGATCCCGTCTGGTCCACTTGCATTCATGTCACCGGCAAAGCCTTACCTGGCCCTTCACGGAACGCCTTCTGAAATGTCATTCGACCTCAGACTAAAGAAACCACTGTCACGCAAAGCTCCAGATTCACTTTGAGATGCAAATACAACATCTGGCAGGCGATGTTGCCTGCTGGGAAAGCGGTTGTGGCTGGACTGGTGGTGGCGCCCCCTAGCGTACCCGATTGGCAGCTTGGTAAATAAAAGATTCATTCCTACCAGTACTGGTGAATGACACCCGCTTATATTTGGGTTATGAAGTTTTCAGCAGGAATTAACTGTAGCGGTTGTGGTTTCCAGTGTGCAATGTTTATCTGTGTTGGCTTAAAGTTGAGAAATTGAGCAAGAATTAAAAAAAATAAAACAAGATGGCTGTTACTAAATGCACTCCACTCAACATTGAAGGCGTATTCATCCACATGGTTTCATTTACTCAAAATTACTGGGCTATGATAAATAAGCATTGGAACTACATTTGTAGGGTATTAGATTGCAAATACATCGGGGTCATATCCGTAACCCAGCATCTTGGATCTTGTTTCTATCAGGTTGTTCAACAGTGGTGTCTCACTGACAGGGCTGCGGGAGTAATTCTAGGAGCCATGCTGTTCTGGAAGGGCTGAGGGAGTATCTCTAGGAGCCATGCTGTTCTGGAAGGGCTGAGGGAGTATCTCTAGGAGCCATCCTGTTCTGGAAGGGCTGTGGGAGTAACTCTAGGAGCCATGCTGTCCTGGAAGGGCTGAGGGAGTAACTCTAGGAGCCATGCTGTCCTGGAAGGGCTGAGGGAGTAACTCTAGGAGCCATGCTGTCCTGGAAGGGGTGAGGGAGTAACTCTAGGAGCCATGCTGTCCTGGAAGCGTAAGGGAGTAACTCTAGGAGTCATGATGTTCTGGAAGGGCTGAGGGAGTAACTCTAGGAGCCATGCTGTCCTGGAAGGGCTGAGGGAGTAACTCTAGGAGCCATGCTGTCCTGGAAGGGTTGATGGAGTAACTCTAGGAGCCATGCTGTCCTGGATAGTGGTTACAGGAGTAACGCTAGGAGCCATGCTGTCCTGGAAGGGCTGAGGGAGTAACTCTAGGAGCCATGCTGTTCCGGAAGGGCTGAGGGAGTAATTCTAGGAGCCATGCAGTCCTGGAAGGGTTGATGGAGTAACTCTAGGAGCCATGCTGTCCTGGATAGTGGTTGCGGGAGTAACTCTAGGAGCCATGCTGTCCTGGAAGGGCTGAGGGAGTATCTCTAGGAGCCATGCTGTTCTGGAAGGGCTGAGGGAGTAACTCTAGGAACCATGCTGTCCTTGAAGGGTTGATGGAGTAACTCTAGGAGCCATGCTGTCCTGGAAGGGCTGAGGGAGTGACTCCAGGAGCCATGCTGTTCTGGCAGGGCAGGTGTGCTGTACACTAGGATATTCCTCTGCCCACCACAGATGAACAAAGAAAATTGTGTATTGGTGAAGGACGGTTCACTGAGATCATATACACAAGACAGGTGATATTCATCGCGATTGCGAAAGACTGTACCTGTATTTGAATAAGTATGTAAGCGATAATGTTGAAATGATACAGGGTTTCAGCGAAAGGTCAATATTGTTGATACACATTATTGATTATGAGGGAACACAGGTACATTGCCTTGATCTGTGCGGTCGGAGTCATGCATAGTGATCCCGACACGAGTTTCCCTTCTGTTACCTGGCACTTTGCATGATGTGGTACTGTTTGATACCTACAGGACAAGACAAGCATCTTCAACACATACAGGACGTAAGCACGTAGCGCTTGTGATTAGGGGTACACAAATATGGTGGTGTAGAACTGAATCTAGGGTAACGAGAGTGTTATAACACTGTGTTATATAGCATGGATTTGTACCAGTATCACACGAGAACGCCAATGAGGGTGTTATAACACTATGTTATATGGCATGGAGGTGTACCATTATCAAACCAGTAGGCCAATGAATGTATTATTACACTGTGTTATATAGCATGGATTTGTACCATTATCACACGAGAAGACCAATGAGCGTGTTATAATACTATGTTATATAGCATGGATGTGTACCATTATCAAACCAGTAGGCCAATGAGGGTGTTATAACAATGTGTTATATAGCATGGAGTTGTACCATTATCACACAAGTATGCCAATGAGTGTGTTATAATACTATGCTTTTATAGCATGTCATTGTACCATTATCAAATCAGTAGGCCAATGAGAGTGCTATATTAGTATGACATACGTGGTTATGTACCATTATCAAATTGTTAGGTCAATAATGGTGTTATATAAGTGTGCTATATATCATGGGTGTGTACCATTATCAAACATGTAGGCTAATAATGGTGTTATATTCGTGTGTTATATAGCATGGATGTGTGTCATCAAACCTGTATCTCAATAACAGTATTATAGTAGTGTGTTATATAACATGGTGTTGTACCATTATCGCAAAGGAAAGTTTGTTTTATTTAGCAACACCTCTAGAGAACATTGAATGTTGAATGTTATCATCTGCTATTGGACATCTAACATATGGCCATTCTGAGATATTTCTTTGGAGGAAACCCGCTGATGACAGATAGGCTACAGATAGCTCATACCACAGCCTTTGATGTACCTGTTGTGGACCACGGCTTCGAATGGAAAATAGCCCAACCTGCAAATGCGTCCACTGAGCAGAATCGATTGGATGATCCAAACCTTCACAGGTGTACGCTCTACTGCCTAAGCTAAGTCCCGCTCCTTGTACCATTATCAAACTAGTAGGCCAATGATGGTGTTATATTAGTGTGCTATATATCAAACCTGTAGGTTAATAACAGTGTTATATCAGTGTGTTATTTAGCATGGATGTGTATAATTCTCAAA
>JASIRB010003907.1:0-14281 GCA_030323885.1 Branchipolynoe longqiensis
CGCTTGCTGCCCAGGGGCCAAATGTAAGAGTCCGGGTTAAGGCTCGTAACCCACGCGTCGTGCGGATTTCCCGGGTTAGCGGCCAAAGTCTCAATGTATCAGGGCGGGTTAGGCTACCGCCTCGAGCGTTAACGACGTCTTCACTAACTCCAACTTGAGCCTGGGATAACGTGCAGGTTAGGGACGGATTCGGGCCAAATCTATTCAAAGCGACCATATTTAACAGAATTACATACTCAAATCGTGATATTTCATTAAATTAACCTTAAATTCGAAGCGTTAATAAGGCTACCGCCGCATTGGCGGCGATAGTAATCGCCGAACGTAATGTAAACAAATCGCCGCTGCATCGACGTCGCGTTCCATACTGACGGCGGCGGCGTTTTTGTTTACTTTACGTTCGTCGATTCGAAAATATAACTAGTAATATCGCCGCCAATGCGGCGGTAGCCTTAATAACGCTTCGAATTTCGGGTTAATTTAATGAAATTTCACGATTTGAGTATGTAATTCTGTTAAATATGCTCGCATTTAATATATTTGAGCCTAATATATGGCTACAAAGGCAGAGGGATTTCCCAAATCTATAAATAACTGAAACGTTAGCTAACCCGCGCGTGCTTTGGACTGATACATCCCCCGTGACACATTTATTAACGCCGACAATAGATAACCCGCTGGCCGCCCTAAACTCCGCAGCCGATAAATTGTGACTCTTACATTTGGCCAGTACAGGCGGGCTAGGATAATCTAAACTACACGTTCACCCATTTGGTGCTCAGCGATGTACCGGCTGGCTAGGATAATTAAATGACATGCTCACCGGCTTGGTGGTCAGCACGGCACCGGCGGGCTAGGATAATGTAAACTAAACGGTCACCAGCTTCCTGCTCAGTGCTGCACAGTTTCTTAATTCTGACTATTCTGGGCGGGTCGGTCATAAGTATTGTTTATTCATAGTAGTTTTGCACGTTAGCCGTGAATATTCGTAATTGTTTTGTTATGACAGTCCCAATTTATTATTGTCGCTGTTCATTTATTTATTGTTATTATTTCTCATATTCCATTAATTTAGGAGGTGATATTGTCAGATACATGCGTATTTGGCTGCATCATCTGCGCTACAAGCGTAGGGGAGACCGGGGCACAGTGGGACACTTTTTTTCATTGTTGATCCTCTACGAAGATACTGAACAAAAACAAACAATTGATGTCATGAAAAAATACCCTTTAATGCCTGCTACAAATATGGAATACAAATGAATCTGTATCTATTATATATTTCATGGACTATAATTATCTTTAAAAAATGTGGAGTGTCCCAATGTGCCCCGGGACCGGGGCTCACTGGGACAGCCCCTGGGGCACAGTGGGACATCAACTCTCTGCATTACATAAATCACCACCAACCTATCCTATGTCATCAACATTCATTATAATTTGTATGGCCTTGTTCCCCTATACTCCAGTCACAGTCACAGTCCAACAAAGGCACTTAGGTTATATGTAAACTTGTGTTGTTGAGGTGTCCTTGCAGTGCCCCCAATGGACGTTGGTTTGGGGACCATGGCTACTATGTTGTCAAACCCCACTTCATCAATGTCATCCTTCTCAGGGTATACAAATTGGTAGACCCTTGATTTAGACTTTTGCCTCTGAAGGAATTTGACTTCAAATTCATCATTCTCTAAGAGAGTAGTGATTTCTCCTATAAAATGATTTAGCCCTCCAGACTTTGTTTGATATTTGGCCACAATGAAGCTTCCTTTATATAGATCTTTCTTCTCAAACTCTGCTCCTCCATCTGACATTTTTTCTTCAAAATCGTCAGTCATCTTGAATTACACACACTTGCTCACTTTCGCTTTCTGAGTCTGAGTCTAATTCTGTGTAATTTTTCTTCGTTTCCGCTGCATCTTTTAATTTGTTGACCTTCTGCACTAATTTCAAGGCTTTTGCTGCTTGACTCTTCACAGGTTTCTTTTTCTTTCGGTTTTGTCTCTCAACTAACTCCTCCTCTAGTTCCCTCTTAATAGGAGTGTCTGTCAACACTAGAGTTTTGGCTTTTTATCTGCCACAGTTTGTAGTTTTCTTTCATTCTCCTGCTTTTGGATATGGCCGTATGTCTTCTGGGGAGGAATACGCCATCTTCACAGTATTCATTCTCATTGGGGTACCCTTGAGGTACTTGGAAGGCCTGTGGAATCTCCAGTTTCTGTTCCCATGTCTTTATTATCATTTTCAACCTCGTTGTTTGAATGAGCCCCATTGATTTTTGGACTGCATGTTGATGCTACAGTTTCGGTGGAGGAAGACTGAGGCTGGGCCTGTCAGTAACAAAGGCTCCCATGAATTCATCATCACCAAACATGTGTCTATCAAAGGTTCCTGATCATTTTGCTTGGTCTTCAGCATCTACAAAGAGAGCACCCATGTACTGTATTACTTTATTCATCTGTCTTAAATCAGAAAGTAACTCTATTCACTCTAATTCACATGCTGGGGCTCACTGGAACACCCGGGGCACAGTGGGACATGTCCCACTGTGCCCCAAGATTGGCTGTCCCACTGTGCCCCGGGCAATCTTCCTTCAGTTTGTGGGATGTAGGTCATGACACCCATATTATATTACTGCAACATTTATGCCTAAATTGACAGTTTCTAATGGGTGTTTCATACCATAATGAATTAAATATATATCTTTGTAATCTTAAGACAAGAGGAGGCAGACAGAGCAAAAGTGAAATTTTACTTTGGGTATAGAAAAATGATGAATACTCACCTAGTTGAAAGTGAGCCAGGTTGTACACAAGAGTCCAAGATGGAGAGAGGGGGGAACCCCATAGCCTCTTTTTGATGGGGAGGCTGAGGGGCTCCCTTTCTATTTTTAGACACAGGAGCCACTGTCCCACGGTGCCCCGTGTCCCACCGTGCCCCGGTCTCCCCTACTAATAGTACACGATGCATTATGCAGGTTTTACACATTCCCTAATGTAGAAATTGTTATGAAGCAGTGTAAAGTACTAAGCATTCCAGGAGGCATTATGCCGGTTGACATACGCATTAATTTAGAATTTGTCCTTTTGTTACTTGTTCACATGTCTTTACCACAGTGATAGTGATTGTTGTACCGACTCGTCACGATGCCCGTGACAGTGACAGTGACTGTTGTATCGACTCGTCACAACCTTCACAACGTAAACATGTAGCACCGCATTACGCCGGTTTGACGCACTCGCTAATTTAGAATTTCTTCTGAAGCATTTCAACATTCTTTATTCTCTTTTGTTGTCGAAGGCTGGCACAAGTTGTTTCCTCCCTACACAATGCTCATTGATGACTCCGACTAAAGAAGCGCAGGGAGAGGATGCAGCTGTCACAGCGGTCACAGATGGTGAGGGCATGTCGATGGTCCTCTGGTATCAGCAAGATTCCCCAAACTCCTCTGTTGGCGCCACTGCTGCCCTGCATATCGATTGTGCATGATAAGTATTATTCTTGGTTGACTGTGGTTCTCACTTGTTTTCACGCTGATAGTATTTACATTATACTGTCTAAACTATATCTGCAACCTGCTCCGACGCACTATATTCAGTGTAGCACTTTTTCACTATTGAATATCCGCTGATTATTTAAACTACATGTTCACGGTTGCACAATTGATACTGGCTAAAATAATGGTGACTGACGCACTGTATTCAGTTTAGCACTCTTGCAATATTGAATACCTGCCAGATAATGTAACCTGCATGTTTGTGGGGACACACTTTCCTGCGGTGCCTGCTCCGCCGCTGTTGCGGATTCCGAGGGACACCAGTTTGCGAGGGACACATCGCTTCTGCACATGCGTCAACATCGAACAGCATCATCACTAACCTTATAAATTTAATATAATGTTTTTGGTAAAGATGTTTTCTATATGTGTACCAAACGATTTGTTTCTAGATGATGTAATTTAAGAGATATTTGACTTCTTGTGTATTTTCTGTATGAAGATTGCTTACGGCCATTGACAATGCCTTGAGTTTGACGCTACGCGCAGTGCAAAACGTTAGTTTTATTCAAAAATAATAGAATTCAAGAACCCTAACCTTATAAATTTAATATAGTCTTTATGGTAAAGATGTTTTCTATATGTGTACCAAATGATTTGTTTCTAGATGGTGTAATTTGGGAGATATTTGACTTCTTCTGTATGAAGATTTGCTCACGGCAGTTAACAATGCATTTGAATGGAAGTGTCCCTGTCAAACTGGTGTCCCTCGGAATCCGCATCACCGCCACTACATGCTCGTCACTCAGGCACGCACAATTCATAATATTACACATAGCCACACTCACATCTATACAAGGGGCGCACGGTTACAACATTCCAGCTCACATAATGGCACAATTAAACACTGGTACTGGTAGCATGCCAGTCGACTAGTAACAATGCGGAACTGATATGCGGGCCCCCACATTTTTATATACACAGGTTATGACACATGATTTGAGCTAAATGATTGTGTTGCCAAGGGCTGTTGCGCCCTAAACTAATATTAGACTAATAGTCACCGGCGCAATGTATTCGGTGTAGAATTCTTTTACTATTGAATACCCAGCAGATAATGTAAACTGCATGTCTCGCGGTTACACAATTGCCTGCGATGCCTGCTCCGCTGCCACTACATGTTCCTACGTCGGACATGCTTATTTTTCTGTTCATGGACAATAGTCAGTGGAAAAGATAACAGCGCAAGCATGCCTTGTCCAATAAGGTTACACTGGCATAATGAAATACTTTACCTGCAGCATGACAGTTTACTAGTGACAATCATGAACCGAGATGCAGGTCCCCGAAATCATAGATATATCATAATATTAAGCAGACTAGCGTGCAGGTTTACAAGTGACACATAGTTACAACATTCCAGCTCAAATACTGGCACAGTTACACACGGCTGCTTGCAGCATGATGGTTTAAATGTAGACACCTCTTCGTAACCAACCACTTGACTAAATTATTAAATGGTGGATATAGGTGTTATGTTTGTATTATGTGTTATTTGTGGCTCCCCATGTTGTTGGGGAAATAAGTTGGTTAACGGTGGGTCCAACTATTGCCATAGGTTGGTTAACGGTGGGTCCAACTAATGCCAGGGGATTAGACAGCAAACTGTTGTATAACCCATTAGAAATAGTTTTTGTGTGAACCAAAAGCAGACTTCCTTCGGGAATTTCCGGCTTTGGTTACAATGTAGTCATTGTTTAGTAGTCATTGTCTAGTAGTCAAAGTGTGAATTTTTAGAGAAAAACGGGACCCTGTCGTTGGAGCTGTATACATTTAGGGTAACGTCGTCTGTAGCGAATTCCAAATACCCTTCACTTTTAGCGTACGGTGGGATACAGACTTGAGATAGGGATATTACTATGGTAATGCCGGCCAGAGTACTTTTGAGGCTGTAATGAGTTTACGGTATAGGCTACTGGTAGAGGAGAAATATTGAGCTAGCTTTCATCGCGGGAACTGGGCTAGGGAATTTTCTTCCAGGGGTTAGTAGTACATGTGTGGTCAGAAGTGTCAAAATGGTGGAGTGTGTTATAAAGGGTTGTGATATTGGATGGTGTGCAATTGTACAGATGACAAGTGACTAGTGGAGTTTCTCTCATTGCCAGACTGACTGGCAGGGTATTCAGCTACGACAGGGTCAGTATTTTAGTTGGGCCGATACCAGAATTGAAGGTCGATTCTGGTAGTTTCAATTTTATCAAGTAATGATTCAAAACTGTTTTTGAAGGAATTTAAGTAGAAACATATTTCTTGTGAAATACTGAAATTGTTGACCAGAGAGCTGGCTTGTCTCAAATCGAAAAAAATTACACAACGAGAAGGAAGTATGCGGTACCTCGCATTCCACGCCATATAGTCGTGGATCAAGCGGGGTCGCGATTACGCTTATTATTTGTTGCTACGTCCGCAGACCGTTGTAGTCGCGCCCACTTTGCCTTTGTTAGACGAACATCAATACTTGCTGTTCGTCTGGGGGAGCAGTGAAGTGGGCGAGACTGCCAGCCTGATGGCATTCACGGGCGTGCGCCGATTAACCCGTATTTGGGAATACGGGCTACTCGCCATGGCAGACCGCGAATGCCCAAACATTCACGGGCGACGGGGTTTCCGGCCGTAAAGCGTTGCTAGGAGACGCGAATTGCGACTCGCCTGGCAACGAAAGGAGGTCGGGCGTTCGGGGCCAGACCGATCAGACGTACTTTGTGACGCTCTGATGTTTTAGCCGAGATTTAGGCCTATTTCATCTAAATTCCAAAGTGTTTCACATTAAACTGTAGGGGAAGGGTTGATAACATGTTTCTACACTACGTACGTTACTCGAATGTTAGTTTGGCTAAGAATAAACAAAGCCGTGAGCTCTTGGAAAAGTAAATTGGAACGTTCCTTGCATTCTTTACTGTCCTCCAGTTTTCTATGGAGTAAACCGCTATGGTCGAATCTAACATTGGAATATTTTATATATATAATTAAGGGCCTTGAGCCTAACTAGGCCTTACGCAGCTACTTAGCCCATCTGCGGGGAGATTGGAACAGACATATTAACGGAATTAACGTATAGATCTTTTTGGCTAAAATAAGACATTAACGTAGGCTGATTATCAGTGACAGTAGCAGAGACACTAGCGCCTCTGCTTAGTTCTGGATCAATTCAAACATATTAAATACACCGTAAGGCGAGTAGACCAGCCAGTAGTGGACACCATTAAATAATCGCTTTGTACTAAACATATTACGGGCGGAGGCAAACCTCCGTATTTAGGCGATACTCTGGCTAGCCGACTGTAGCCCGAGAAGTACACCGACAGACACGGACTACCTGCAGACGGGACGAGGGGCAGCAGCGGCCCGCGGCCGGCCCGAGAAATTCACATGGAAATAATTATATAAATTAACACGAAGGCTTGCTTTGGCGGGGCGGAATAGCCCAACGGTAAATAAATAAATATATATATATATATATATTAATATATATATTATATATATATATATATATATATATATATATATATATAGCTGGACATTGGTGGCCAATTCAGAATAAGTCACATGTAACTTATTGTAAGAGAAACATTAATAATGGCCGCCTAATTATTGAGCGATGAAATACTGCATTCTAACAATAATATGGACTTAACCTATTTATAAATTTCAGAAGTGTTCCAGTTACATAGAAGAAATATCTATTAGAGATATATTGCTATCTACATCAGATATATATATTTCTATCTGCACCTTTGATATGTATATATATATGCAGATATGTGTGTGTACACGTATGTATGTGCCGACCGCATGGCCTCCTATTACAGACAGCACTATGAAGTCACAATGAGTGTCCACTGTCGTTATTCAGCGACCCTCCTGTATGACCTTAGTTGTTGCTTGGAGGTAAATCCCCAATGTAAAGTACAGGGATCTTGTCTGATATAAGGGTCATGGCATATTCACAAACACACACACAGACACACACATCTCACGTCGGCTCAATCGGATTAACGACCGCTGACGTCAGTTTGGCTAAGAAAGTCCTGGCGCTGACAAAAGACATTATTCGCTGAATAAAATCGTTTAGTAAAAAAAAAAAAAAATGGAGGTTGGAGGGGTGGTGGGTAGGGTGGGATGGGGTGGGGTGGGGTGGGGAGGGTGTGTAGTGGTGGTAGCTGGTGGGTGGGTGGGGAGTGTAGGGGATTCTCAACAAGTAATGTCCTGGAATCCACTAGCTGTGCTTCTGGAAAACACAGTACGTAATATAATGAAGTATTGAGGGTGTATCTATCTAAAGCTGCTGCAGTTCTAGCACATAGGTTAAAACTGTATAGTCCGATGAAGCATCACATTTCCAAAACCAAAACACTCACCTAATATACATTAGAGCGTCCGTCTCCCTTGCTGATAGATCGAGGGGTCATGCTTTTGAACCCTGGTCGAGTCAACCCAATGACTTAAAAATTTATACCTGTCGCTTCCTAGCCAGGCGCTCAGGATTATTAGGACAGGGCAAGGACCGGTGTGCTCAGTGTCAGGATAATGTGACTGAATGGGATACCACGTCATGGTGCTGGCCGCCTGGTTTCCCAGTGGGACAGCACTCTAAAGTTACCATGAGTGTGCACTGTCAGAAGTCGGTACCTGTCCTGATATGACCTTAGATGTTGCTTAGATGAAACACAACAAATACAAACATTTGATTCTACATATCTAATTTGAATACTGGGGCACTTATTAAGCATATGTTGCCGCATAGAAGGACGTACTGAGTCAATTCATTATAACGTGTTACTGTATAAGCCTATGGTATCAGAGTTGTGGCATGCTTGCCAACATTAATTTGGCATGTTTTCACTTCAAATATCTCCAAAGTTAGTGACTTAAAGTTTCATAGTCCGATGGTTGTGAATTTCTGTATTTTCTCTGAGATAAATATATTAGATCGATCACTAGTATCTACTTTACTTAAGTTCGAAGACACTTTTATTTTAAATGGTAAACTTTTTAGATATTTTGAGTGCAAACATGGACAATTAGTTTTGGCAAGCTTGCCAAAACTCTGACACCATAGACTTCTGCAGTAACAGGTTTAGTTAAACTGACTCAGTATTGCCTGCTACGCAGAAACAAATGCTTAATAAGTGTATCAGTATCTAAGTTAGATATGTAAAATCAAATCTAGGTAATTGATTTGGTTTTGAAAATTTGATATTTCATCGGACTATGCAGCTTTAAGCAAAAAGTGACTTCAACTTAATGTAAAGGATCAGTCTAATTTATTTATCTCAGAAAATTGCAGAAATTCAAAAGCAGCGGTCTATGCAACTTTAAGGTGTCCGATTGGATGAAATGTAGACCAGCTTTGAATATAACACTGCGGCCTGATTTTACAATGCAAACAGAACGCCTTTTCTGTCTTATTTAAAATAATGTAAAGTATGAATAAAATGATGTTAGACTTCTTGATGACAGCTCAACTGTATCAGCTTTTTGTAGGGGTTTAAAACTTATGCAATTACGTTTTATTTTAGGACCGATTTTAGAATGAATGCATAGTCAGCTTTTTTATTTTCTGGAACTATGCTTTGACATGTAGTTTGCAATTGGTTGTGAACTTTTACCTTTTGTGGAATAATGATGGCTATGGCTAAAGGTGCATAGTCCGATGAAAACATCAAGATTTCAAACCAAAATAAATATCTAGATTTGATTCTCACATATCTAACTTAGGTACTGGTGCATTTATTAAACATTTCTCACCACATCGAAAGGAATACTGGGGAAAGTTAATATCATCTGTTGTGACAGAATCCTATGGTGCCAACGTTTTGGCATGCATACCAACATTAATTTTGAATGTTTGCACATCAAATGTGTCAAAAGTTAGCCATTTTAAATCTGTCTTAAATCTGCCACTTTACTACATTCATCTCCCCACTCGGAATCTTAAGGCTTTTAAATGGTTGACATCCATAAGTTATTTACTGCTTACGATTACACACGTACATGCAATGTACTTATATACATACAGAGGACATGTTCATCAACCGAACAATGTTCAACTTTTACAGGATCCTGGTTACGGCACCCAGTATTATGAGGGGAGGGGTAATGCTGCGTGTGGGAAATATTTCACCTAGAGCAGGATTCGAACCCACTCGTTTTGCCATTCCAGGACTTCCATCATAACCACTAGTATATACATATATATATATATTTTACCTCGGTATACAGCCTCAGGCTAGCCTCAGGCTAGGGAGAAGGAAGCACGTGAGGTACCAGCAATTAGCATATACAACTCACGACTGGATTACGTGTCGTTGGGTTGCTCCGGCAAATTTAGTCTACATACAAGCTAATACGCAGTAAGTATCATAAAAACTGTGGTTAGCTTAATCATGATGCATTAGAGCATCATTATGGAAAGTTTAGACTTTCTTTGGTCCATTTTGGACGAGTTATTTGGTTATAAAAAACCAAGGATAGAATTCCTTCTCGAAGGATTGAAACCGGTCATTAGCGGTTCTGTCAACACCCGAGTCACCGTGTGATTATGGGTAGAGATGTGGGCTCTGCCTCGTCTCCTGTGGAAATTCTCTCGTACTCTAATAGAGAGTAATGTTGGAGATGCTCCTGGGTTTCTTTTATAGACTCCCCACAAACCTTTTCAGGCGTTTCTCCGAGTTTCGTAGCATTTTCTCCAACTTGTTGACGTTGTAGTCACAGGTGGGAGAAGTGTGCGGGATAGAGGGATGGGCGGGCCGATACACTGGTCCCGACCCCGCGTAAGGTTTGGGCTTGACCCACAACCCACGCACAAATTTAGCTTATTACGCCTGTGTTATAACGGTATAACGGGTCGTGCTTTTGAACCCTGGTCGAGTCAAACCAATGACTTAAAAATGTATACTTGTCGCTTCCTAGCCAGGCGCTCAGGACTATTAGGACAGGGCAAGGACCGGTGTGCTCAGTGTCAGGATAATGTGACTGAATGGGATACCACGTCATGGTGCTGGCCGCCTGGTTTCCCAGTGGGACAGCACTCTAAAGTTACCATGAGTGTGCACTGTCACAAGTCGGTACCCGTCCTGATATGACCTTAGATGTTGCTAGGATGTAAAACAACAAGAAACACAACAAATACAAACCTTTGATTCTACATATCTAATTTGAATACTGGGGCACTTATTAAGCATATGTTGCCGCATAGAAGGACGTACTGAGTCAATTCATTATAACGTGTTACTGTATAAGCCTATGGTATCAGAGTTGTGGCATGCTTGCCAACATTAATTTGGCATGTTTTCACTTCAAATATCTCCAAAGTTAGTGACTTAAAGTTTCATAGTCCGATGGTTGTGAATTTCTGTATTTTCTCTGAGATAAATATATTAGATCGATCACTAGTATCTACTTTACTTAAGTTCGAAGACACTTTTATTTTAAATGGTAAACTTTTGAGATATTTTGAGTGCAAACATGGACAATTAGTTTTGGCAAGCTTGCCAAAACTCTGAAACCATAGACTTCTGCAGTAACAGGTTTAGTTAAACTGACTCAGTATTGCCTGCTACGCAGAAACAAATGCTTAATAAGGGCATCAGTATCTAAGTTAGATATGTAAAATCAAATCTAGGTAATTGATTTGGTTTTGAAAATTTGATATTTCATCGGACTATGCAGCTTTAAGCAAAAAGTGACTTCAACTTAATGTAAAGTAGATTATAAGGATTAGTCTAATTTATTTATCTCAGAAAATTGCAGAAATTCATAACCATTGGAGTATGCAACTTTAAGCTGTCCGATTGGATGAAATGTAGACCAGCTTTGAATATAACACTGCGGCCTGATTTTACAATGCAAACAGAACGCCTTTTCTTTCTTATTTAAAATAATGTAAAGTATGAATAAAATGATGTTAGACTTCTTGATGACAGCTTAACTGTATCAGCTTTTTGTAGGGGTTTAAAACCTATGCAATTTCGTTTTATTTTCGGACAGATTTTAGAATGGATTGTGAGCTTTTATATTTTCTGGAACTATGCTTTGACATTTAGTTTGCAATTGGTTGTGAACTTTTACCTTTTGTGGAATAATGATGGCTATGGCTAAAGCTGCATAGCCCGATGGAAACATCAAGATTTCAAACCAAAATAAATATCTAGATTTGATTCTCATATATCTAACTTAGGCACTGGTGCATTTATTAAACATTTCTCACCATATCGAAAGGAATACTGGGGAAAGTTAATATCATCTGTTGTGACAGAATCCTATGGTGCCAACGTTTTGGCATGCATACCAACATTAATTTTGAATGTTTGCACATCAAATGTGTCAAAAGTTAGCCATTTTAAATCTGTCTTAAATCTGCCACTTTACTACATTCATCTCCCCACTCGGAATCTTAAGGCTTTTAAATGGTTGACATCCATAAGTTATTTACTGCTTACGATTACACACGTACATGCAATGTACTTATATACATACAGAGGACATGTTCATCAACCGAACAATGTTCAACTTTTACAGGATCCTGGTTACGGCACCCAGTATTATGAGGGGAGGGGTAATGCTGCGTGTGGGAAATATTTCACCTAGAGCAGGATTCGAACCCACTCGTTTTGCCATTCCAGGACTTCCATCATAACCACTAGTATATACATATATATATATATTTTACCTCGGTATACAGCCTCAGGCTAGCCTCAGGCTAGGGAGAAGGAAGCACGTGAGGTACCAGCAATTAGCATATACAACTCACGACTGGATTACGTGTCGTTGGGTTGCTCCGGCAAATTTAGTCTACATACAAGCTAATACGCAGTAAGTATCATAAAAACTGTGGTTAGCTTAATCATGATGCATTAGAGCATCATTATGGAAAGTTTAGACTTTCTTTGGTCCATTTTGGACGAGTTATTTGGTTATAAAAAACCAAGGATAGAATTCCTTCTCGAAGGATTGAAACCGGTCATTAGCGGTTCTGTCAACACCCGAGTCACCGTGTGATTATGGGTAGAGATGTGGGCTCTGCCTCGTCTCCTGTGGAAATTCTCTCGTACTCTAATAGAGAGTAATGTTGGAGATGCTCCTGGGTTTCTTTTATAGACTCCCCACAAACCTTTTCAGGCGTTTCTCCGAGTTTCGTAGCATTTTCTCCAACTTGTTGACGTTGTAGTCACAGGTGGGAGAAGTGTGCGGGACAGAGGGATGGGCGGGCCGATACACTGGTCCCGACCCCGCGTAAGGTTTGGGCTTGACCCACAACCCACGCACAAATTTAGCTTATTACGCCTGTGTTATAACGGTATAAACACGTTCTCTAACACCAATAGATGTCCAAATGAGTTTGAAACAACCATATTGTGACATATATATATACCGGGACTGACCAAAAATCTTTGTTTCAGCTCCCGATGGCCACGAAGCGGAGTAAGCGCGGTGCAGCAGCAGCCGAGGGGCGTGTTCCGAGTGGAGGGGACGAGGAGTACGACTCCTCACCCGTGTTGTCGGCAGTGCCTTCGACACAGCCCGGGGCGCATATTCTCTCCGAGGAGGACATAGTGCCTGACGGCGCCGCAGCTCAAAATTGGGAGACGCGGTTTGCGGCGATGGAGAGTCATATAATGGCTCTCAAACCACCGGTGTCTCGTAAACGGCGGATGCTGAGTGTTCAAGAGGAGTCTTCTTTGGAGGATTTCTCGGAGACAGACTCAGAGTTGGAGCTTAGGGCTCCTCCTCTTTCTCCTAAACGGAGGAAGAAGAAACATGTCGTTTCTTCGGGTGATGATTTCACCAAGGAAAGGGGGAGGACGGGACTTCGCAAAAAGCGCAAGACCAAGTCCAAGAAGAAGAAGAAGAGGAAAGATTCTTCTTCTTCCGACTCGTCCACGGATTCCACTTCCACGGAATCGGACTCAGACACGCGATATGAAGGTGTCTATGCTGCCATTGGGGGCAAAGTGGCTAAGAAAGTGGAGAAGCCAAGGGCTAAGCATGTGGAAATCACTACGCTTATGCGTGAGAACATCAATGGCCATTTCCGCACGTTTAAACTGGCAGAGATTATTTCTACGTTATCAGATGAGTTAACAGGCATTAAAGGTGTTCCCAACTCCATCATTAAGGAGATGGATCGAGATGTCAATATGACGGAGGACCGTAAGAGATTTGACGGTGTGTTGCACACAGTGCATAGGGCGGTGCTTGGTACCCTAACAGCTATTGCTCCTGTAGCAAACACAATGCAATGAGAAAATAAGTTCTCGTCTTTGGCTAAGACGATGGACAAAGGCATTGCATTGTTGGCGGCGGCAGGTAATTACCTGTCGTATCGAAGATATGAAAATGTTTTCAAGTCGGTTTGCACAGATGCTGGCAAAGAAGTGGCTCGCTCAAAGAAGGTTACTGATAATGATGGGAAAGAGTTTACGCTCTTTCTTGCTCCAGAGCCGATTAAAGGGAAACCTTTAGATAACACGAAAATGTTTGGCGGTCAACTACAATACCTCTATAAAGAGGTAGAAACTGCATACTGTTCAGGAGAGTTTATTTCAAACATCTTCTCGAGACCAAAGCCTAATGGCGAGGTTCGAATGATCCTGGCTTTAACAATCCTTAATAAAATGGTTGAATATCAACATTTTAAAATGTTCTCGCTAGATACAGCACGCGATCTGATTACGCCAGATGCGTGGATGGCTAGTGTTGATTTACAAGATGCATATTATACGCTTC